>PVIC010013937.1:0-26817 GCA_004025085.1 Thryonomys swinderianus | reverse complement strand
CCTCCTGCCTCTGCCTCCCGAGTGCTGGGATTACATGCATGAGCCACCCACCCATCAATTTTAAAAATTCTTAAAAGAAAAATTACAAATATTTGAGATACAAGTTAAAGAGTAAAAATCCTCAGAAAAAGTAGAAAGTTTTAGCAGAGAAATTCAAGAAAGAATTCTGGCTTACTTTTAGTTATTGATTTCTAGTTTAGGTTCATTGTGATCCGAAAACATAATTTGTATGCTGTTTAGCCTCTGAAATATGTTCAGATGCAGCCTCAGGCTCAGAAGAGGCATATCTGAAAGGATATTTCAGGGGACCTTGAGAATAATGTGTATTCTTGTTACATAAGTATCTGCAAATATAGGTTACATAATATTAATAATGCTGTTCAAGTTTCAATATTTTAAACAGTTAAAAACATGGAAATTCAAAAAGAGAAAAATAGCCTCTTCAATGAATGTAGCTATAGCTATGGGACACATAGACTAAAAACAAAAACAAAACAAAAGAACCTCAGCCTATACCTCACATCTTCTATAAAAATGCATCGCTCTAGAAAAGTATGACAGTTTCTGTAGAATAGGAAATTTCCATAGGAAATTTGGTGAGGGAATGTAATGAAGGGAAGGAATAAATATGATTTGGAAAGAAAATAAAAGAGCATGTATATAGGGGGTGGGGAGGTGTGGGTGGGTAGGGATATGGGTAAAAATGAGAATTAACTTGTGTCATATACTGGTACAGATTCCCCAATGTTACATGTGATATGAGATGTATATAAATTGCACCAATAAAGAATTCAATTTAAAAAATGCATCACAGATGTAAGTATACAAAGTTAAACTATAAGACTTTCCACGTTCTGAAAGCTAAAACCAGACTCTTGTTTCACATCATGCACTAAACTAAAATCAAATGGATCAAAGATTTAAGTTTGGAGAATGGCTACACAAACTATGGCAGCTCCATGCCATGGTCTACTACTTAACAGTCTAAAGAAATGGACAATTAAATCTCCCAAGAGCCAGTGAGACCCTCTAAAGAGGTGAAAGAAACCAGTCTCCAAGAGTTATATCCAGTGCTACATAATTCTATGTGTATCACACATGCTATATAACTCTAAATACATCACTGAAAGGGTACATTTATACAGATAGACAATAGAATAGGGGTAAAAAAGGGCATGGGCATATGTAGAGGGTGCTCATTAAAATGCAACAGGAGAGATCCTTTTAAAAAACTTATTATTATTTTTTGAGATAAGATTTTGCTCTGTGGCCAAAATCAGCCTTAATCTCCTGACTATAAGAATTCTCCTGCCTCAACCTTGCCAGAAGCTGGATCTTCAGGTGAACATAACATGTTCATTAAGGCAAAGATTTTGACTATATCAATGCAATGGTCTTGATTGTTATATCTTACTGTAGATTTACCTAATGAAAAACTAAGCAGAGTATCCAACTTCTCTGTATTATTTTTTACAACTAATTATGAAAGTGAAATTATCTTCAAATATGAAATTTGATTTTAAAAAGACATAATCTATATTTGTGACAGTTCTGTAATCTAGACAAGATCATATGGAGTAAAATATACCTTCTTTTTAATCATTATTTTAATTGATGTGTACATTTTTGGAATATAATGCGATGTTTGATATGTGCATGCATTTTAGTATTATTGTATTATATAAACATAAATATAAAAATAGGGCCTTTTAATTTGTTATTTTCTCAGTATTTCATGGCATATCCAGTGCTTACAAGTTTTGGATAGATGTGTATTGAACAGACAAAACTGAGGTCAGACAAAACTACATCAACAAAAGTATGAGTTTTGCTTTCTACCTAAGTCAAACAGGAAAATGGAAATCATATTCTATCAGAACAACAATGTTCAGATAAAAGTGGCTCAAGTGAGTAAAAATGTAAACCAACCACTTATTTCTACATAAATATCAACTGGGATCCTCAGATGGGTCCTGATTGCTGTGTTTGGCAGAAATGTACCATCTGAGTATGGATAACACATGCCCTAGAGGTGCCCATGTTATTTCAGCACAGTGTGGGAGTCTATGCCCCACATAGACATTTACATGAGAAACCAAACAGCTCAGGAAAGAGATGCTTAACTTCCTGGGATTGCTAGAGAGGTTTTGGCAAAATCTCTCCCTGCTGCATTCTAGGAGACCTAGAAATGCCGTCTGTGAAGAGGGGACTGAGTACCATATGGACATTTACAAAACACGACAGTGGGGGGAGTAGCACTATGAGTGGCAGCAGATGATGGTGATGGGGGCAGTAATGGCAGTGTTAGCATTCGGTGATGATGGTGAAGCTCTTGGTAGACAGTGCCAATGGTGGCACTGGTAGCCCTGGTGTTGGTGGAGGTGGCGCCAGTATTAGTAGCACTTGGGTGGTGGGGATGAACTGTACTGATGACTCGGGGATGGTGTCAGGGTAGTGGCTATGTAGATAACGATGTTAGTGGTGATGGTAGTTTAGAGCTGGAGATTTTTTTTTTTTTTTTGAGACAGGGTCTCGCTTTGTAGTTCGGGCTGGCTCTGAGCTCACTATGTACCCCAGGCAAGCCTTGAACTCAGCAATCCCCCTGTCTCTGCCACCCGAGTGCTAGGATTACAGGCACGAGCCACCACACCTGGCTAGAGCTGGAGATTTTAATGGTGGTTGTGGTGATGAAGGAGGTAAGAATAACGATGCTGCTGGGAGTGGTGTTGATCGTGGTGACAACTGTACTTGTTGAAGCAGTTTTATGATAGTGACAGTAGTAGCAGTAGTGGCCATGTTGATGGAAGTGACAGTCTAGTGAAGGTGTTTGTAGTGGTGTCCAGGACCACAGCAGTGTTATTGTGGTTGCTGCTGGTGGGAATGCAGGTGATAATCATGGTGACTCTGGTGTCACTGTTAGTGTGATGGAGGTGTACGGTGATGGTGGAGTTTGTGATGGTGGCAGGAGTTTGGTGGCAATGTGGGTAGTGGTAGCAATGGTGGTGATAGTGGGATGAAGATGTCCTCAGGGCCAGGCTGATGCTCTTTACCTGGGTACAGAATAAAAGCTAATAACTTCTTGCCTAAAAATGACAGAAGTGAAAGTATTGTGGGGAAGAAATAGCAAAAACCAACAATTTCTGACAGTTTCAACAATATTCTCCATAAGAGGTCTATTCCTGGAAGACAATCAAGGCTTAAAAACTTGCTTTAATTCATCTCATTTCTGCCCTCAAGTCAGGACATAACCTTCAGGAAACGATCTAAACTCATGGCTCCATGTTCTCATTCCCCAAATTAAAACATCAGCTTCAATGATTCTCCTCAAAAGGGTGACTGCTCTCACCCTCAGAGGAGCTGGAGGGCCACACACGCGCTTCATCAGGGTGGAGCCCAAAGGACTGCTCTCCTAGAAGGTGAGGCTGACAGCAGCTCTCGGCTGAAGGTCCCAAGGCTGCTGGACAGGGGAGGTGACTGAGGGCTGAGGAAAAAAAAAAAAGGGCAGAGCAAAGCGTGGAAGTCCTTATTATTTAGTTTTTTTTTTTTTTCTTAAAGTAGGAAGAAAGACAACAAATGCACATAGAGGGCTATGATTATAGGATTCTCGGGATGAAGAGAAAACTAGAGTCACCCATTATTTTAAAATATAAGGAATAGGGGAAGAAATAACTGAAACGAGTGATTATTTTAAATACATGCATCATTTTTTTTCTCTTTCAAATTGCATTTGCAGTCATTATTGTTCTTGAACATAGTCTGCAAATGGGACAGGTGCAGAGAATTTAGATGCGGAAGTCTGCAAGGTACATCCCAGGGTCCTGAGTGGGTGCGTGATGGAGCAGTGACCAAACTAAAGTCCTGGCACAATGGACAGAGCACAGAGGCCACTGGCAGATCTGGGTGTTTGCTGGAATTTTTACCTCCTGCCTGAAAGTTCTAATGTTCTGTTTGTTTGTATGTGTTCTCAGTTCCTGTGGGACATTGTCTTTCCCAAGGCTTGAGCAGAGGCAGGCCCTCCAAGGATCCTCCTGCCTCATCCAGTGGGGATGGATTGCAAATGAAGCTCCCCCAGGAAGGAGTCAGCTCCATCTGGCCTGCTCTAGAAACCTGTATGGAATGGAGGGAAAGGGAAGTAGGGCCCCAAAGTCCTCCACAGGTAACTGAGGGCAGCCAAAGGAAGAGGGTTAAGATGGTGGCTTCATTTTTCACGTAGAGCAGTGAGACTCAATATGAACTACTTTTCAAGTAGCAGAACAGAGTAGGTTTGGACTTAATTTTTTTGCCATTAGCTTTTCCTCTCCTTAATTTTAGAAGAATAATTTAAAAAAAAACTCTTCTATAATGAAGAAAAAATGAACCATCTGTTAATTATCATCCCACTTAATTTTTGATGTAACACTGTTGAAATTTAAAATGACATATTCATATGAGTTAGTTTTGTTCAGTATTATTTATGCAATTTCTCATTGATTGATATCTAATGATCATTAACTAAAATTAATGCCTGATGGGTACATTTGGACTAATATTTTTAGCTTCTCTTTCACTTCTCCATGTTACTGTAATTTTATCCAAGCAAAAACTTTTAAAAACAGAGCAATAAGATGGCCACTAATATATTGAGACACAATAGAAATGTAAAGAATTATAACAAGACAAGTTGTTTTCAATGCTCAATTTAACAAAAAAAGGAAAAGAAAACACCTAGAAATATTACATATTGCAGCAAAAAATGAAATAAAGAGAATAGATCTAATTATACTACTAATAAAATTAATTTATTAATTATCTTTATAAATATTTGGAAACAGATTGGGGCCAAACAAAATATATAATAGCAAAACACAGAAAATGATGAAAGAAACTCACTGAGAAGTGGAAACAAAAAATGCCACCAACAGAACATGAGCCACTGATTTATTAGCTGGCAAGGAAATTTAAATATTTTAAAAATTAGAAATATTTAAAAGCTGTTCAGAAGATCATTTCCGAAGCTAGGATAGATGTATTTAAGCCTATTTGCTCAACTAAATACAACTAAAATCCTGGACTCTGTATAGCAAATGAATACTCTAAATGGTAACAAGTAGAGGGGCAATATGGAGGGGCCTCAGGATTCAAGGAACAAAAGGTGGTGTACGTGAAGGCCGAGTGGAAACCCTGGGCTCCTCCAATGTGGCAGAAATAAGGAAGCCAACCCTTTCCCAAAAGAGCTTTGCCATGCAGGCTTGCTGTAACACAAGACCCAAACAAGGTCAAAGCCTTACAAGGCAGTGTCAGAAAGACCCAGGTGAGTGTAGAATTCATTAATCATAAAAGGAAGCAGCAAGTTTTTGTAAAAGACAACAAACAGACTTCAACAATGAAAAGACACAGATATTCAAGTCATGTGATAAGAAACTTTAAAGCAGTGATCATTAAAGAGAGGCTTAATAAGAAACTGAGAACACTCTGGAAACAAATAATAGAAACTCTTAGAAAAGAAACAGAAAGCCTCAGCAAAAAGATGATATAAAGTGGAAAGGAACAAAATTAAAACTTTAGAACTGAAATATGCAATAATTGAACTGAAATCAAGACAGCACAGGAGCAGAATGAACAGAGAAAACTTGGAGACAAAACAATAAAAGTTATCCTCTCCAAATGACCTTTCAAAACAACAAACCTGATTAATAAAAACCTCCTAATGTTTCTACTGATGTGAGAGGAGAAATCATCTTTCATGTTAAAGTCTTCCATTCTATCACCCTTATTTATGAATTTTTGTTTTAAAATAACAAAACAGGAATCCCCCAAAATGACTTAGCAAGATCTCATCTCAAAATAAAAATAAATACGGCTGGGATGTAACTCAAGTGTAACAACCCTGAGTCCAGCCCAGCACTGTACAGGAAAATAAAATAGCATGGACAAGCTGGGCATAGTGTGACACATGGCAGAGGCATTGTTCCATTGTTCCCAGTAAAGGGTGAGGCATAGCAGACAGGAAAAACTGTCAGCCTGCTAGAGGATCCTGAACCAAATGCCCTGTATTTTATACATTTGGGAGCTTGGGGGACCAGAGAACAGGAAGACTCGAGTAGAAAAGTACAGAGTAGTGAATCAGAGAAGAAAGAAAAATATCCTCAGGATGTTTTTTCTTCTTGTCCCCACAAAGCAGGCCTTAGCAAAGGCACCTGAAAAAGGTCTTGGCTAAAGGTTTGAACAAAGAGGCCTGTGAACCAAGGAGCTTTGCTGAAGTGCAGGTTTATGTCAGAGCATGGCCAGCAAGGAGCATGGGTTCTTGTTCCAACTCCTCAGGCCTCTAGTGCACAGGCTGTGTGTAGAGTCTGGTATGGGAGGCCTTTGTTACTACCCGTGGCTGCAGTTGAAAGATCACGCCCGGGCTGTTAAGTGGGAGCTGGACTCCTCAGACCCTGGAAAAAAGAGCAGTGTAAACCAAAAATAAGGAGCAAGATGGAAACATTGAAGAGAGCAGAGTAATAAAAATTAAAACAATAGAGAAATCAATGAACTCAAGTGCTGGTTCTTTGAGAAGATCAATAAAATTGATAAACCTTTAGCAAGTGTGACAATGACAAAAAGAGAAGGGGCAAATTATCAATATCAGGAATGACAGAGTTCATATCTCCCCAGATCCGGCAGACTTCAAAGCAATAATAACAGAACACTGTGAACAACTCTATACATGAACATGACAACTTAGAACTGAATAGCTCCTAGAAATCTACTGCAAACTATCAAAACCTGCTCATTGAACTAAATAATCTGAGTAGTCTATTAGGAAAATTGAATTGAATATGATCTGACCACTAAAATATCTTCTTGAAAAACTGATTCTAAATTCAGATGGTTTCACAAAATAAAACATGTGTTCCCTGCCCCCCTTATGTGGAAAAAAAGACTCACACTGTAACACACCATGGCATTGGGAGCTCCAGCCAGCTGGATAAAACAGGAAAAGCCATATAGTTTGGAAAGAAAAAAAAAAACTATTCCTATTAGGACATGGCATAGTAGTTTACTTAGAAATTCTCAACAATTTTACAAACTCCTGGAACTATTAAAAGGAGTCGAACAAGCACATAGGACACAAGATCAAACATAACACCCAACTGTATTTTTATAACCTCATGATAAACATGTGGAAACTGAAATTATTGCTACAGTATTAAGCCGTAAAGTTTAGAAAAGTGGCCAGGTGCAATATAAATTCACATAAAACCTTTTCAATCTCCTAGCACTGATTTAGTAATAAAAGGAAACAGTACAGCTGTTAAAAACTAAACATCTTTCAGTTTTTCCAAAGGTATGGGAACTACTTGAACTCATATGAAGTAAGTAAATCAAGATAGAAAATCAGTGTATTTCATAATCACAGTTTAAAAATTAGCCAGAGGCATGTGTGCAGTGCATTTTTTATTTACTGTAAGAAGAATGGGAACAAAATGTATTAAAATGTTAGCACTGAAACAAATAAACTATAATTTACCATTCAAAAATTCTAGGCATAAATCTGTCCAAGCACCTCTGAGATTAAGTCTCTAAAAAGTATAAAGTGCTGATGGAATAAGTCAAGAAAGAAATAAATGAAAAATTTTTTTATTCACAACAATTAGTTGAATTTTATCAAAACTAAATCTTGATCTGCAAAAACCTTGCTAAGTGGAAAAATATTTGCATATCACATATCTATCAAAGGACTCAGATCCAAATTATAGAAAGAAATTCAACGATGAAGAAAAAATCAAATAGAAAGTGAGAAAAGGATGCAGAAATATTTCATAAATAAGGATAATCAGATGAATAATATGTGTACAAAGATATCCAACATCATTAGCTGTTAGAGAAATGAAAATAAGACCACAGTGAGATATCATTAACATTCATTAGAAGAGCTGAAATACAAAACTATAAGAGACACTGGATAGGCTATGAAAAACTATGTTTTTCATATATTCACCATTGGAATGAGAATTGGTAAAGAGTTACAGTTTAGCAATATTATATAAAACTAAACATTATCATTACTCTAAAGAGGCTAAATCTAACAAAAATGAATCAAAAGCTTTTCTATGTAGTATAAGAACAATAAATTTTCTTAGAAAAAAATCATTCTTCCCTCGACCAAAAAGAAATGTAAATGTTATGTATATTGTGTTTCTGAGTGGGAACGTTTGATATATTATTGACTTTTCACTTAATTTATACATTAAAAGAGTCTCAGTTAAAACCCAAAGACACTTTTGGTTCCACATTATGCACTGACATCACACATATGTATCTTTTTTTCCTCTGGTGATGTCATTTAAAAGACTGAAAAGCAAGAAAAAGATATGAGAGGAAGGCATTGGAAAAAGACAGAACTTGGCTAAATTCAGGAAGACAGGAAATGGAAGAATGTTCACAGATGAAATAGTGTTGAGAGACTTCAGCTGGGAGCTGGAAAGAAGCACAGAACCACTGTAAAGTGACGACCTATCTTGAAGGGTCTCATATTTGAGAATTCCAAGTATAATGAAGGGTCAGAGGGATCAATTGTTGGGAAAGTGGGGAACTACTTTCTCTTTGTGCAGTAATCAACTCTCATTACCATAACACCAACTACAAACAACACAGATGCACTGACTCTCAGCATCCAAACCTGATGACAAAGTCTAATGAACTTAGACAACCTGGAGAACTGGAGTTGCTGGTATGGTTTCCCAAAGGCTGGAGAAACGCAAGCCCTTTCCGGCCTTACCCGCCCATTTGCCCAGCAAATCTGGCATAAGCTGACCTGCTCACTCTAAGGGCCTCCAGTGTACAGTCTCTGCCATGTGCACCCAGCAGGCTTATTACAACTGAACTTTCAAAAAAACTAGTTCAAACTTAAGATACAAAAAGACCAAACATATAAGAAAAAAAAAAAATCTCTGATTTACTCCTTTCAAGGGCAAGAGCTGTGCCTGCACACACCAAAAAAGGTTACAATTTCAAAATAGGAATTTTAGGAAGATGGTTGAAGTTAAAACAATATAAAAAAATGAATACCTGTTGTCCACCGAGAGCTACAGACAAATTAAATTCATAATGGTTAAAAATACAGTAAACCTAATGGACAACAGAGAAGAAAATGCATCAGCAATGCTTCATATATTTATACAACAGAGTATGAATGATTGTTCAAACAACAAAATCATTGCTATACTGAACTATATACTTCACTCTACCAAGTATTACATTAAGCAAAACAAGCCAGACAGAAAACTACTTGGATGCTGATTCTTCTCATGGAAATTTTATATGAACTATGACTTCTTATATCAGTGAATCCATGAAGACAAAATTGGAAGAACAATGAAAGAAGGTGAAGTGTTCTAGGAGATACTGATTAGGAAAGAGCATAAGAAAACGTTCCAGGGAAAGTCATATTCTATATCTTCATTTGGGGACTAGTTTTTCAGGAAGTAGAAAGTTAATCAAAATGTATATCTAAAATATGTGTATTTTACTGTGTACACCATAGCTAGGAAACAATATAAAGAAAAATAATAAAACCTATACAAGGAGACAGACATGCTTCCTATATACAACCTTTGCCTTTCCCACACAATTTTATTAAAATATCAAAAAAATAATTCATTTGAAAAGTGCTTAATAAATCTACCCAACAGAGGTCTTTAGGTCATCAAGACTTCAGGTTTAGGTAGCCTAATTGGATATCTATCATCACTAAGGGGGGCAATTTTATTTGAAACTCATGTACTCTTCATGAATATATTAAGATTCTTCAGAGAATTAGAACCTATAAATACTATACAAAGATACTCCTTGATTTGTGATGAGTTTATGGTCAGGTAAAATCATTGTAAATTGAAAATAACCTGCTAAAAACTCATTAAATGCATCCATACTACTGACTGTTATAAGTCAGCATGCCATATATTACAGAATACTAATCCTTGTCCTTATGATCATGTAGCTGAGTGGGACCTGTGGCCTGCTGCCATTGCCAGCATTACATCAAAGTACTACATCACATATTGCTAATGAGAAGAAAAGATCAAAAATCAAAATTTTATGTATGGTATCTCCTAAATGACTGTTGGGAACTAAGTATATGTGAGAGTCTCCTTCTTTGAGGAGGGGATCTGGAGACACAAACCACGGACACAATGAGATTGACCAAGACCTTGGCTAATGGTAACTTTATTGGGCTGGAAGCAGATTCTTAGAGCAGTGAAATAGTCACGAGGACAATAGACAAACTCGGGAGAGAAGGAGGACAAAAACCACTGTTTGTGAATGAAGTCATAGTTAACCATTACATCTGGATGAAACAGCTCCATGCTTTAAGAAAATATCTTAGTTTCAAGAGTGTGTGAAAACAGAACAGCTTACAAACATAGTTATTTAGGGGACAGGAACTGACAGAGTAGTCTAGGACAAAGCCTGCATCACATTGCCCTCAGGCACCAGTGGTCTGGGAGCTCACTGGTGCCCTTGTGCAGCTGCAGCTGGAGTGACTCAGTTTTCCAGAGTCTGAGGCCCATTGTGCAGTCCTATGCTCCTGGCTCCCTCCACACGTATACACCTCAGATCTCACAGTCTTAAAGTCAGTATCATCTTGCCTTAGGAATAGAGAAATATGCAAAAGGCTACATACCCCTGGCTATGGATGGAATGGAGAGAACCTGGCATTCCTGAGGCATAACTGCATCTGCTGAAGACAGTTGTCAATATACAGGCATTTGGGTATAGAGAAAATCTGGTTTCTAATTAACTTAATCCTTAGTCACCCATTCTCTATAGTTGTTATAGTTCCTATGCCATGAAACACCTGCTACCCCACCCCTTCCACACTTCTCCTCAGCTAATAATAGCAGACCTCCTATGGAGTTTTATCAGTCTGTAAACTACAGATAGGTCTCCTGCAGGATCCTCTTTTATATCTTAAAAATTGTCATGTCTTTTTTCCTCTTTATTTTTCCCCAAAAGCTAACTGAGGATATAATCAACCCTTGATAAATAACTGTCATTCTTACATCACTGTAAATCCCAAAACCATCAGGCAAACCAACATGTTTAAAGAGAGTGAGACATTGCATGTTCTGTCATTTGTAAAATGGAGAAATAGAAAAGCTGATTGTCTGAATTCATCGAATCTTGAAGGCCTGACAATTGGAAGTTTATAGTATGAGTCTTGGTGCGCCTCCAGAAGCCCATCAACCAGGAACACTGATGTCTCAGAGTAGGAGCAGGTCATGCCCCAGACAAGGTAAAGAGGACAAATTCACCCTGCCTCCAATTGTTGTCCCAGTTGGATTCTCAACAGTTTAGAAGGTACTGGCTCACTCTGGTGAGAGCCAGGCTTCTCTGCTCACTCTGCCCTTTCAAATGTTCAGCTTTTGCAGAAACACCCTCAAACACACACACAGAAATAATATTTTGGCAGTATCTGAGCACCCATTAGCTCAGTCAAGCTGACACACAAAATTAACTGTCATAATGAGCAAAGACTCTGCATGGGAAAGAATTAAAGAGAGAAAGAGAGAGATAATTGAATTTGCCTCCCCATCCTAGTAGACAGATTGAGCTCTACAGTGGAAACAAAATTACTAGAAAGCCAGAAGACATCTATCAGTTTATCTGGTTTAAGTCACTCACCTCAGGGCCACATGGTCTCTAATCAAGACAGTTTGCAGTTATTTACAAAAGAGTAAAATAGTTAACTTTCACATTGATGTTACTCGAATTCCTCTCCCTGAATTCATTTATCTTCCTTTATTTACTGTTTGAACAAAGAAGAACACGGTTATGCATTTTAAAAAAGTAATTCCCCTACCACACACAGTCATTTTTATATGGGACTGGTAGAAATAATACCACATTCGCCAAAATCTGGCTACTTAAGCTATGTGCATGCTCAGCTACATGGATAATTCACAACTGCACTCTGTAGTGTGGGAGGCCCACAGACAAGCTAGCTATGACAATATGCAATTTCATCCCCATAGCCCCTGGTTAATAAAGGGGTTTTAGAAACCAGTTGGTCCTACTTTTGATCTTAAGCAATAGTTCTTTCTGCACCAGGTTTGCAACATTCTATGCAGCGAAGGGTTCTGATTGAGAAGAAGCCTGTAACCTCCCTCACCAGGTGGTTCAGAGTTTCATAGCATTGATGTTGGTGGGCTCTGTGTTAGCAAGAGAAAATAATTATTCCCCAGGATTAGAGGGTTTAAACTCTAAAACTAGTGCTTCTTCTGTGTTACTTTGGATATTTGCCTCTTTCCTCTACCTTTCTCTGTTTGTCCTTCATCTCTGGAGGCTGATATGCATCATGACATTGTTTGGGACCCTTCCTGGCTCCACCCCTTAGAAGTCAGCCATGGATAACATGAACATGAGGCTTGGACCCCGACTGGCTTGACTCCATGAAGGAGCCTACATGGTAGGAGGATGAGAACGAGTCCAAGGATCTTTCCTCTCAATTTCTGCTTGAGTGTTGCCTCTTGAACAGTACCACCCTCTCTACAGCCTGCAGCCCGCAGCAGTCTGACCTTCAACACTCTGACTTGCAAAGAAAACCCCTTTCTTTCTCTGACTCCTTCATCACAAGGGCAGTGATGATGGCATAGTAACACGAGTCTTTGAAAATAGCATCCCTTACTTATTTTCCTAACTCTATGTTTTTCTCTCTGTCTCTCTGTCTCTGTCTCTGTATCTCTCTCCTTTGGTACCAGAGATCAAACTCAGGACCTTGCATTTGTGAGGCAGGAACAACAGCACTATTGAGCTAAATCCCTGGTCCCTGCCTATGTTTCTGTAGATGGCTCCTTCTTTAAATTCTTATTTGAACTATGTGGATTGAATTACCTTTCCTATGAAACTCTGATATACTACTGATATCTGGTTGTCACGTCCTAGCCCAACCAGACCCTTTATATCATGGATCAGTCCTCAGACCTTGTGACTGTGTTGTCCTGAGTGCCCATCAGACAGCATGTGAGAGCCTCATGCTCTCTGTGGAATAGCAGGCACCCCAAGTCCCAAGAATTATTGGGCCCATGAGTGCTCTATTTAGTATCTTTCCCTGCTCCTGTGATATCAGTCTAAGGGTAGCCTGGTTCCCTCCTACTCCCTTCTAGTTACCTGTGCTTTAACTTCTTGATAAGTTTTCCCCTTCCACTTGAAAATAAGCCAACTATCTGCAGTCCAGACAAAAATATGAGGAGCTGAGTTGTTCATGTCAGACTATTTCTTTGATTAACATGACACTGTTGGCCCCCATAAAAACATTTGTCTAATCTCTTCCCTTTTATATTGTCTGTCTCCTCTTACCCAAGGGGTAAGAGACAGGAACAAGGAATATGCTTGTTTTATTTTTCACTGTTCCAAAACCTAGAAAAACAATGCACAGTACATGATCAACACTCAATAGACTTTCTTCAAATAAACAGATGAATGAGTGAGTATAAATGAACAAGACAGGAAGATACTTTTCAGGCTGAGTCTACTCATAATGTAGGAAATAAATCCACTGCCTTATGTGCAAATTAGACTATATGAGACACTAATTAAAAATGAAGATAGGCAATAAATGTAAAAGCAATGGAGGAAATAGAAAATCACCATTTGAACACCATTGTGATGATTGCTCCAGGCAACTGATGAATTTTAAAATTAATGGGTGGAACTTTAGGAGACACAGGAATTTGCATAGCTTCAAAGTATCTGCAAAAAAAACTTAATTACTATGCTCTCTCTAACATATGTCTGGAAATCCTCTGAGATAACTCCTTTGGAAGATCAGGCTTAATTCATTTCCCTTGAGTGTGGGTTGAACACCAGGAATTGTTACTAACATAGTTTGATGCCTCGACTTCAGCACTGTTCTTGTCATGGGGAGCACTCCTGTGCAGGGAAGATCCTACCAGCATTTCCAGCTTCTGCTTAGTAGATCAAAAATACCCCCAACTCTGGCTGTGATGACAAGGATATTGCCAGACTTTGGGCCTGAGATGCTCTGGGGAACAAAATCATCCCTGATTATGAGCATTGCAGTAAAATATGAAGAGACAAACAGAATAATGTATAGCGGAGAACCGTTAAGCTAAGGAATTAATATTTGCACCCCTAGTAGAAAACTATGTTGCTATTATATCTGCCACAATGTGACAAAAAGAGAAACTTAAACAGTCACATCAAGAGAAAGCTTTTGACACATCCACCCTGAAGTGCATTCTTCCAATAGTCCTGACAGTTCTCTTTATATGAGAGAGTGTCTTGAAAGCCATGAATAGTTGCTGATGGGAGGAAACTATTAAAGAAGAAACAGTCACTGAGGAGCCACAATGAATAAAGGCAAAATAGATCATTTTCAGAACAGAAAAACAACTAAGTCAAAAGACAGTAAGATGTAGGTAATATCTGCACTTTAGCTCATATCATAGTGTTATGCTGATGCTAATTTATTAGTTGTGGTCAATGTGCTGTGGCTACCTAAGAAGTTAATGGAAGGAGTAAAGGAAGAGAGAACTTTTTCTATTATCTTCAAGCATTACTGTAAATCTATATCTAAAATTATTTCAAACTAAGGTTAAATAATGAAAAAAACAAGGTATTAAGTGCGAAAGGTAAATGAATGCTAGAGATCTTTTGAATTTTCTTTCTACAAATATGTCTCTTACCTCATTTTCTGTTTGCTGGCCTTATGTTCCCACTATATTTTGTCAGTCTAAATTCATATTTCAGCTTATGCTTTGAGTGACTTCTGAGTATATATTTTATTGCAGCTCCATGACAGCCTCATTCACTAGGTAAACAAGATGATAAAATTTTCAAGCCTCAGGGTGAAAGAAATAACTTGGTTGAAATTTCCTCTAACCCAACTACAATTGATGGAAATCTCTTGGAAGTAAATTACTTCCATTTATCCCAAATCTCATTGTCTTTCTGAACGTCTGCTGATGCTGGAGGCTTTCTGAGACTAGACCTGCATTTGGAAGCAAGGGGGTTTGTGTTGCTATGAATTTTTTCTTAAGTGACTCATTTAAGGGTGCACAATGGAATGTAAATTATGAGGGGCACTAAGTGCTTCTAGCTGCAGAGTCATTTGGCCCACAATGGGAAGTGCAGAGTTGTCTCACAAAGGACAACCAAAATGGAAAAGTAGCTGCTGTGGAGAAAGGGACAATACATAACAACACCATGTCAGTTTTGACTATGTGTCTCATACCATAGCAGAGTACTTGAGACAGGGTAATTCACAGTGAACAGAAATTTATTGATTTATTGTTTTAGAAGCTGGGGAGTCCAAGGATGAAGGGCCAGTACCTGATGAAGGCTGCATTATTGTACCATCCCATGGCAGAAGGGCAAAGAGAAGTCTAGAAAAAGATCAAACTCAGAGCTTAGCCCTCTAGAAAGCTCATTGGTGAATTGGCATCCATCTAATTCAGGAGAGCGAAGACCTCCCCTTGACCCCATTCCCAACATTGTGGCATTGGGAATTAACTTTCCAATGCATGTTTTTTGAAGGAGACATTCAAAGGACAGTATCATGATGCCAAAGCCTCTGCTTAGTTTCTAAGGAGTTGCTCCCATTCACACACCTTAGCTAGTCTGTTCATCCAGTTCTCTGTTGGAACCTAGGATCCAATGCCTTTTGCCTATATCCAGCCTAGAGGAAAGTGTAAATAATAAGGTGCTCACAGACTCCCTTGGCCTCTCGTCCCAGTGTAGTCAGGTATGAGTGGAGGATAAGGAGGAGAGGGAAAGACTTGGGCTTATCTCAGATCCCCAGTAATAACAGTTGGTATCTACCCAGGAATGAACCTCTGACCCCTCTCCTAGGAGGAAGGATAAATGATGCCCAAAAGCATACCTGAGGGATCATTGTCTAAAATGACAAGGTGATGATAACATCTGTCTTTTTGTGTGCCAATGTTCACCAAAAAAACATATTAGGGCTATGGAAATATTCATGAAAGCATCAGTTGGTGAATACACATTATGTTATAATAAGATCTTTTTTATCTTATCTGGGAATATGTTGCTTAAAATGTGCGTTTTCTTACTATAATCTTTTTAAATAAAAAAGGAAAAGATACCTTTAAAACAAAATGAGAATTATTCACAATAGCCAAGGTCTAAGTTTGAGAGAGATCCCAGCAGAAGCCATGAAAGAAAACGTTCATAGTAATGAGTTCATAAATAATAAAATATTTGGTGGGCTGGGGATTTAGCTCAAGTAGTACTGCACCAACCTTGGATGCACAAGGGCCTAAGTTTGATCCCTGATGCTGCCAATAATAAAATATTTGTACTATAAAAGATACCTTATGTTTTAGTGACAAACTGGAGACAAAACAATGGTAATTCATGTAGAACAAAATAGAATGACTATGATGTACAGAGAATGCCTATATATTAATGAAAAAAAGGAAAATCAGTAGAAGTGTTGGACATAGCTATGAACAGGCGATTTACATATATAAAAACTGAAAATGGCTAAAATGTTTGGAAAAATGTTGACAAGTTTACTAGTAATTAGAGAAATAAAAATTAAATCAGTGAGATGTCTTTCTTCTGACCAAATAGTCAAAAGCTTAACAATAATCTTTTTCCTTTTGAGACATGGTCTCACTTTGTAGTTCAGACTGGCCCTGAGCTCACTATGGTGCCCAGGCAAGCCGCCACGAACTCAGCAATCCTCTTGTCTCTGCAATCCTCCTGTCTCTACCTCCCGAGTGCTGGGATTACAGGCGTGAGCCACCACCTCTGGCATTGTGGTATGCGGTGTTGATTGTTGGTGGGCGTGTCTCCACGCCCAGCATTATATGTGGTTACCGGGGATCGAACTCAGGACCTTGCGCTTGCAAGGCAGGTGCCAGAACCACTGAGCTAACCCTCCGGCCCACAATAATCTTGATATTAACTCAGTAGGAAAACTAAAGTTATCACCCATTATTGGTAGCAGTTCAAATTTGATTAAATTTAGACATATATTATGGACAAAAACAAACAAACATCCTCAAGACCATTTTTCAAATGTATTAAAGTTTGTCTGACTTTTTACTGAAAATCTTCACCTATAGCAAAAGAATCTTATGGACACATTTACACAAATATACACAAGTAACAATAATGCTAGCTCTGAAATGAGAGAGGAGGCAAACATGACAACGTGTATAGAAAAAAAATCATGTAGTTCAATTTTAAAAATGAGCAAAAACACTGAAAAGACATTCCTCAAAGAGAACGTCCAAAGGGCCAATAGCCCCATGAAAAAGAACTGCTCACTTTTTAGCAGGAAATGCAAATCACAGCAGTGAGATGTCATCTAACACCTACTGGAATAGCTATTATAAAAAAGACAAAAGATAACAAATATTAGTGAGGGTGTGAAACAAAAGAAAGTGTCTCACACTGCTGTTGGGAGCGTAAATTAGTAGAGCCATTATGGAGAAGAGTATAGAGGCTGCCCAGAATTTAAAAACAGAATTACCACACTGTGTATGAATTCCATTCCAGGTATGCATTCCAAGGGAAGACAAAATCTGTACACCATTTCTGATGCAGCACTATTATCAGTAGCTGAGATATACAATAAATCTGTTTATCAATAAACTGACAAAATGTGGTGAATGTACAGAATGAAATACTATTCAGTCTTTAAAAATAAGAAAATCCTATAATTTGGAACCATCTGAATGATCTTGGGAGACATCAGGCTAAGTGAAATAAGTCAGATGCAGAAAGACAAAGATTGCATGATCTCATTTACATATGCGATCTAAAAATCCCAAGCACAGAAGAAAGTAGAATGGTGGTAGTTATTTGCTTGGGGAGCTTGGGGGAAAGAGGCTGGAGGATGGGGAGAGGTTGGGCCAAAGGCTGTAAAATTTCATTTAGATGGAGGAACAAGTTTAAGAGACCTACTTATCTAGCACGATGACTACAGATAAGGACTATGGATTGTATCCTTTTTAAGTTTTCAAAAAATTTTTCATTAGAACAGGTTTCCAACACTTAATGATTAAATTCATTGTGGGGATTTGGCACATATACATAACACATCTCAATATTTTTTTTTCTATCTTCTACTAGGTACCCTCTCTCTTTTTTTTTTTTTTTTGACACAGCGTCTCACTTTGTAGTTCAGGCTGGCTCTGAGCTCACTATGTAGCCCAGGCAAGCCTCGAACTCAGCAATCCTCCTGTCTCTGCCTCCCGAGTGCTGGGATCACAGGCGTGAGCCACCACGCCTGGCACTGTGGTATGTGGTATTGATTTTTGGTGGGCGTGAGTCTCCACGCCCAGCATTGTATGTGGTTTCCGGGGATCGAACTCAGGACCTTGCGCTTGTGAGGCAGGCATCGGAACCACTGAGCTAACCCTCCGGCCCTACCCTCTCTTTTTTGACAGTATCAGATTAATTTATTTATTGACTAAATACTAATAAAGTTTTACAGATTAACAGCCAAACTAATAGGTCAGAAACATATACAACACAATGTACACTTTTAAGAGTAGGAAAGGGGGAATAAGAATGGGGAGTAAGAACAGCTCCTGAGAGACAGGAGGAGTCCCAAATGGATTCTCCAAAGCCCACATTTATATACAAGAATGTGTTGTATTCTTGGAAATTGTCCCACAACCCCCATACTTTGTATCAGCAATTGAACTCAAGACCCTGCCATTTCAAGGCAGGAGCAGTACCTCTAAGCTCAATCCCCAACACCTATTTAGTAGATTTTAAATGTAGTACAAAAATAACAAGCCTATAAGGTGTTAGATATATTAATTAGCCTGAGTTAGTATTCTACAATATATCAATACATAAGACATCATATTGTACACCATAAATATGTACAATTTCTTTACTTATTTAAAATAAATTAATTTTAAAAGAGGAATGTACTTTGTGAAAAGTTGAAATAGTGTTCAACACTAGATATCTATTCAAGAATATCAAATGTTACTGAGATATTATTATAGCCTGGATTATAATAGTAAAAAAAATCTAAAATCACCTAAATATTCATCAGAAGAGAGCTGTTAGATCTCTTCTACCCTATCTATATTGGCACATGACTGCTGATCCACAGGTATTTGTTTGAAGAATGTCTGAATCATGGGTGGCTCTGGTGGTTCTGCTTCATAATGCAATTTTTATACCACATGGTGCCTGAGGCTCTGCCCCACTGGGGCTAAGACTCCTGTGCCACAAGCCACAGAACCAGCTGCAGTGGGGCAGTGTCCAGCATGAAGGCTGCCTCCCAAGTGTAGAGACTTCCCTAACCTTAGAATGTCACCGAGACAACCCAATCCCAATTTTCCAAACCCATGCACAACACCCTGATGCTCTGGGCCTTCTGCACAGGACTGCATTTGCTGAGTGACAGGCTGAGGCTTGCTCAGCTCCTCTCCAGCTGTCCATCACAGCCACAGGCCGGGCCAGTCTTGGCCTCTCTGAGCAGCTGTTGTGTGCTGTTCACATGCTGAACTGCAGCTCCCTATGTGTGATCCCTCATGCAGTGGATTCTGACTTGTTTACTATTTTTGAGATTTCTTGGGTGTGTGTTTATTTTCCAGAGTTATCTGATTCACCAACTACATGTATTGGGAAAGAAAGTAGCCAGGACTCCTTAAGAATGGTGGAACTCATTCCCATCCCAGAGATGGAAGATTGGCTCATCGGGCAGTTTCCCACATCTGTTTTTCTACCTCTGGTGGTTAAAATAAAATAATAAAATAAAAATTTTCATGGGGTTACCAAAGAGGGGGTTTAAAAAAAATGTAATGTTATTAAAACGTACTTGTACAGAAAGAGTTTTCTAAAAGTTTTAAGATATGTGATACCATAATTAATTACATATGACTAGAACTAGTAGCGTGTATCTGTCTTCTGTTCAGCTGGTTATTAAAGAGATTTTCCTAAGGGTGAATTAATGTCTGTTTTCTCACTACTTATTATTATTCTTTTCTTTTCATTATTTTATTTGTTTTTTTTGAGACAGGGACTCACTTTGTAGTTCAGGCTAGCTCTGAGCTCACTAAGGAGCCCAGGCAAGCCTCAAACTCAGCAATCCTCCTGCTTCTGACTCCCGAGTGCTGGGATCACAGGCGTGAGCCACCACGCCTGGCACTATGGTATGTGGTATTGATTGCTGGTGGGTGTGAGTCACCACACCCAGCATTGTATGTGGTTACCAGGATCATACTCAGGGACCTTGTGCTGGCGAGGCAGGTGCCAGAACCACTGAGTTAAATCTCCAGCCCCACTGCTTATTATTTTATTTTTAAGATAATTCAGTTTGGTTTTATGAAATTTGTAAATTATGTACCTGTCAAATGGGTTTCTATTTTTAAATGCATAATAAATACATACACTAATATGTCTCTATTTAAATTTCTAAAATGTATGCCCTTAAATATGCTCAGTAATTTTAAGCATACAAAAAGAATAAAATGTCAAAAGGCTGGACAAATATTGATGTATAGGAGAGTGGTTCGTCCTCTCTTCTGAGTGCCCTAGCGAAGTGCAGCATCCTAAAGGCTCTACAGTTTCTGTCCTCTGTGATCCAAGTCCAGACCAAGGTGCTCTGCCTTGCCCCATCTGCTTTGCAATGTTGAGAGTCCACAGTGAGCTGCCCCCTCCACCACCTGCCTTGACTATGACAGGGCTCAAAATCCAAGAAGTATGAGCCAGGACAGAGCAGTCTTCTGTTTTACACCCCTGCTGAGGAGTCATTTTCTGGGTGAGGCAATTGTGGTTTCACTGCTGAACTGTGTATTTCTCTAGGTATGATCTGAAAAGATGAGGAAGCGACAGGAAATCAACCACAAGACTATTTTCAGAATATTGAAAACCTACACATGCACATGGAGTTACATCTATTTGAGTCTTTTCAGTTCTTATGTTTAAAATAGACCATTAAATTTAAATTATTCATTTTATATAAATAATATGTGTCTTAATTTCCAATTATTTTGGGGATAGGAAATCATTTTCAATGCATGCTCATTTATACAACAAAGGATAATTAATATAAAATCTTGATCTGTTATTTTAAGAACACATTTGATCATTTTAATGTTATAAAACAGGCAATGTATTCTCGCAGTAGAAAACATACTCTTAAAAACATTTCTTCTTACTACACACTTTCATGAAAGTTTAGTTACATAATGCTTTCTGTATTGTGGAAATTTTTGTTACTTTTAGTTTTTTTTTCTATTATGAATTATGCTGTACTAAAAACTTATTCCTAACCTTTCTTCAAAACTAAGGCTATTTTTTTTTTAGTGTAAATACTTGTAATTTGAAATATTGGCCAATAAAATGTAAAAAGTGTTGAAGTTTCTTCTATTCTAGCCAAGTTGGTTTCCAGAAACTTTACCAAATTATACTCCCCCTTGCAGCATTCAAGAAAACTCAGCTCCCTGAACTGAGTTTAACAGCCCAATTTTACTGGGCAAAGACATATTTCATTGTTGTTTGAAGTTTCACTCTTGATTACTTGCATGACTGAACATTTTCCCAAATGACTTTCTGTGCAGGGTTTTGTTTTGTTTTGTTTTTGTTTTTGTCTTGCAGGAAGAGGTAGAGGTCTGTTTTATATATTTATAATCATCCTGCTATGAACTTTAAGCCCTTTAAAAGTAAAAAAAATTTCCATGTTCTTGACATATCTTAGTGAATGTACATTTTAATTCCTGCATGAGATGACATTAAATAAAGTATCCACATTCACTTAAGGACTTTCCAATCACTGAACATGTAGGTCTAATTTCTCACTGTTTTAACTTTTATGTATAGTAGCTATTAGAGTTTGTGTAATAAAGTACTACAAACTAGATGGCTTACACAACAGAAATCTATTGTGTCCTAATTCTGGGTGCTGAGAAGAGGCCAGGTGGCAGTGCAGTTGGTTCCATCTGGGGCTGTAAGGCAGGGATGTGACTTAGACCTCTCTCAGTTGGCTGAGTCCTCCCTTGCATCTTCACATTGTTTTCTCCCTGTTATCCCTGTGTCCAGGTTCTCCTTTTCACAAGTGCATTAGTCCTATTGGAACGTGGATCCCTTTTAATGACCTCATTTTAACTTGGTTACCTCGATAAAGGATCTGTACCCAAATACAGTCACGTTCTGAGCCACTAGGGGTTTGGGATCCAACTCAGTGTCTGAAAGTCAGAGGATTACAGTCCAACCCACATCATCTTTCAGCCTGATCTTGGTCTGCTCTTCTGTTTATTTTGTTAAACTCTCAGGCATACACAGTGACCCTACACTTTTAAAATCTGTTCTGCATAGAGTTAAAGACAAAGTTTGCATTGCTTCATAATTAGAGGTGAGATTTTTTTTTTTTTTTTTGAGACAGGGTCTTGCTTTGTAGTTCAGGCTGGCTCTGAGCTCACTATGTAGCCCAGGCAAGCCTCGAACTCAGCAAACCTCCTGTCCCTGCCTCCTGAGTGCTGGGATTACAGGCGTGAGCCACCACGTCCGGCATTGTGGTATGCGGTGTTGATTGTTGGTGGGCGTGTCTCCACGCCCAGCATTATATATGGCTACCGGGGATCGAACCCAGGTCCTTGCACTTGCGAACCATTGCCAGAACCACTGAGCTAACCCTCCGGCCCTAGAGGTGAGATTTTTATAAGAAACACTTTGGGTCCCCTGGCAAGAGCAGGGCCTACATGCAAGAGGAAAATCAAGGACCAAGACCCTGCTTTCTGGGGTCCTAAACTGCTGGGGTTAGGGAGGAACATACAAGCCCTAGTTTGCAGAAGATGATGAGACAGCCTCTGAGGGGCTGACATCTGAGGAGACAGAACTGCTGGAAGCAGATCCTGGGAACTCTAACCACACACACAGGTGACAAGCGAGGAACAGATATCCTGGCGACTACACACACACACACACACACACACACACACACACACACCCTGTGCCCCACAGGCCTTGGTCTCATACTGTAAGTGTGGTTGCAGGACTTCCTGATAGAGGGTGACTTGTTTCCAATGAGAGCCCCGCAGAGATGGCCAGAAAGTGGGTTGGGAAGAGCCGGGCAGGGAAATAGCACCTTCCACTGAAGCCTCCTTTCCTGGTGGGAGAGGCCATCCCTGAGGGATCTGCCACTGCCCTTTGCACCCTAGGTCTGTCCTGACTCCATTCTGTTCACATCCATTTTCCACTGGGAAGAATCTAATTAAGAAGTGATTTAGACTAATTAGAAGCCAGTAATGGATAAAAGGTAATGAGACATTGGATCTGCCAGCAATTTTAAAAAGAGCTGTGTCTCTGGTAATTAGGAAGTAAAATCCCCACCAGACCTGATGCTGACCCAAGTGCCTCATGAGTTTCTTTGGGAAGAGTGGGCATGGCAGAGGCAGGCTGTGGTTTTGGCTCAGGAAAGGGGCAAAAAGGTAGAAGGTGTGTAATACAGTGAAAAGGATGGATGCTGCAGGTCAGCAGCCTGACCAGGGTTGGCACTGTGTTGGTAGCCACAGTAGAGGTCATTCTACTGTGACCTGTAAGGTGTATGTGGCAACTCAGTTCACAAAGGAAGCAACTGTGATGTGTGGAGAAAACCTGGATAGCAAAGGGAATAAATGTTATGAACAATCTACACTGGCCTGATGTTTTCTGCTGTCCACCCCTCCTGGAACTTTGAGACAGTGACTTAATTCCTATAGGTCAACTCTTCCCCTTCTAGTTTTATTCCTGATGACCACAGGTTAACTAGAATGTAGATTTTTCTTCCTACTAGTTTGATTGTTCTGATACATAAGCCAGTTGATGACCTTGGTGAGATTTCTGTTTTGAGGACAGAGGCAGTTAAGAGCAGATTCAGACACGGAATTGAATTCCCAACCCCTAGTGCCTCAGAATGTCACTGTATTTGGGTAAAGATCCTAAAAATTACTCAACACAGAGAAAGAGAAGAACAGAAAGTAAACAGATATTCAGAGAAACATGGAGCATTACTGAGCATACTAACATAAAAATAGTAAAGCAGTAGATGAGGTATAAAGGTACCTCATTCAAAGAAATAAATATTTAGATTATAAAAATTCTATGAAAAATAGTGACTGATATATCCTAGAAACTCATAAAGAAATCCACATCTGAATGTATTATAATCAAAAAGAAATCTTTAAAGAAAGGAAAAATGACTTGTCAAGAACAAAGAAATTCTATAAGTGTAATAACTAATTTCAAATCAGACACTACAGAGGCCAGAAGTCAATAAGACAACACATTCAAAGTGCTGAAAGAAAAGAAAAACAATAAAACCTCTAAATGAGGGCTCTCATTTCCATGAATACTACATATTTTTTAAAAAGCAAAATTAAGACATTTTAAGACATTGATGACAGAAAGTTTGTGAATCCCAAATTATATGTTGAAGTCTAATGTGAATGCATGCAGATATATAAATTTGAAGGAGGTAATTAAGGATGAAATGAAGGCCACTTATCATCTGTATCAGAAGAGAATAAAATCTCTCTCATAAGTGTATGTGTGCATGTGTGTGTGTGTGTGTGTGTGTGTGTGTGTGTCTGTCTGTCTGTCTATCTGATGGATGCAAGCCAAGAATAGCCCTGGCCAAAAAATGGCTCTGGAACACCTTAGCCATAGACTTCGACCCTCCAGAAGTGTGAGAAAATATTTTATTTTATTGTTTAAGCTGCCCAGTCTCTTGTATTTTGTTATAGCCATCTATAATGAGTGTTACACCAGGCAAACAAAATCCAAAATCCATTACTAGCAAACTTGTCCTACAAGAAATGAAAAGGTGCTTTAGCTTGAAAGCAAATGACATAAGTTTTTGAGTCCACACAAATGAGTAATATAAAAAGTAATAATGTAGAAATTATAAAAAATAGTAGGCCATATGTCTTCTCCTTGATAGACTTTTAAAAAGCATTTTCATAAAGCTATGCATATAATCATATTGTAGGTTTATATTATGTAGAGAGTCAAGATATCAAACAACACAAAAGTACATGGGTGGGACAAAAATTGCTGTACTGCAATAAGGAAGGGGTCAGATGGCAATGCTTAGCCACATTAGCAAAAAAATTGAAAATTCTTTCTCTCCCTCTATGTCAACCTCTCTCTTCTCTCTTGCTCTCCCTCTCCTTTTCTCTCTCCCTTTCCCTTTTTTCTCTATCTCCCTCTCTCTATCCCACCCTTTTCTTCTCTCTGCTGGATATATATTTATATGTAATTGTATATATGGAAAAATCTGTTGTTATATATAATTGCATAAATCAAAAGTAAATGTTCTTTATGTATTCAGCTTCCATTAAAAGATATAAAATAAAATAAAATAATAATTTATATGTTAAAGTTTATAACACTGATATATATTAGAAAAATAAATAAAACAACAATAGCATAAAAAGAGAAAAAAATAGAACTTGTGATGGATTAACCAATGGTCAACTAGAGAAATTCACAATTAGTAGAAGTTCAATAATCCATTTTTAAATAAGCAAAAAGACCATTAAGAAACTACAGGGATCCAAGTTTAGTGCCACACATTTGGCATTCCAGCTGTCTGGGAGACTAAGGCAGGAGGATCACAAGCAAGACTCTCTCAAATAGTGATTGATGATGACGGCAAGAGTTTTAGTCCTTGTGAACGCCCTGGGTTCAATCTCTAGCACAGAAAAAAAAAATAGGAAAATTAGAAAATGCTTTAAGATGAATAAAACTGACACATTTTACCAAAATATATGCATTTTAGATTGAGTAGTGCTTTGAGGGAAGTTATTCCTATAAATGTCATCATTAAAAAGGAAGAAACATTTTAGATCATATATTAACCTTTCACCTTAGAAAATTAGAGCGGAAAAAGTAAACTAAGCCCAAATAAGGCAGAAATAGTAACATTGTAAAGCCTGAATCAGAAATAAATGAAATAAGAAATTGAAAAATCA
Organism: Thryonomys swinderianus; assembly: GCA_004025085.1. Lineage (NCBI taxonomy): Eukaryota > Metazoa > Chordata > Mammalia > Rodentia > Thryonomyidae > Thryonomys > Thryonomys swinderianus. The sequence continues at coordinate 880 of PVIC010013937.1, read as the reverse complement.
GAGGAAAAAGTCAGTGAAAATAGGTTATAAAGTTAAAATTCAGCCACACTGACAAAAGTTATCTACAATGACCAGTTTTGTAAAGAAAGGAATCAATTTACTAAAATCAGGGGTGAAGAAAGGACCACTACTATCAACTTTACTAAAATAAAAAGGAGCATAATGGAATCTTATGAACACTTGTAGGCAATAATTGAATGACTTAGATGGCCTGGGGAAATTCTAGAAATACACAAACTATGAGAAATAGTAAGTGGAATCATTAGAAATTAAAGCATTAAATACTATAAAGAAAAGCTCAGATTCACTTGACTTTACTTATGAAGTCTCCCAAAACTTAACAAAAATACTAACTTCACAAAATCTTCCAAGAAATGGAAGAGGAGCCAATTCTCCACTCATTTTCTAACCCCAGGATTACACAGACACCAAAGGTAAATAAGGAAAAAATAAGGTATAAAAGTTGGAAAGATGATATTACCTCAGATACTATAGCCATTAAAAATATAATAAGGGAATAATGTGAATAACTTTACCTTCCTAATTTCAACAAATTAGGAGAAATGAACCAATTTTTCAAAAACCACACATGACTAAATTTTAGTCCAGATGAACTACCCAGTCAAAATGGCAAATGAATAACAAGAAATGGGATTTATAATTTAAAAATTTCTAACATAGTAATTTTTAGACCCAAATGGTTCTACAGGAAAGTTTACTAAACATTTAAAGACTTAACATTAATTTTTTTACATTGAATTCTTTATTGGTACAATTTATATACATCTCAAAATCACATATAACATTGGGAAATTTGTACCAGTATATGCCACAAGTTAATTCTCATTTTTACCCATATCCCTACCCACTCCCCCCTCCT
>PVIC010013936.1:10143-37430 GCA_004025085.1 Thryonomys swinderianus | reverse complement strand
ACCCTGTCTCAAAAGCAAAAAAAAAAAAAAGAAGAAGACAGTAGTTAAAATAGGCTAAAACTGGGTGCATGCCTGTAATCCCAGCACTTGAGAGGCTGAGGCAGGAGGAGTGTCTCAAATCTGAGATTAGCCTGGGCTACATAGTGAGTTTACGGCCATCCTAGACTACAAAGTGAGACTCAGTCTCAAAAAAAAAAAAAAAAAAAAAAAAAGCTGAAAACAACACTGGCGTGTACTTAACTACTCCTATTATTGTTCACACAGATAATTGGAGGTCTGGCCTGTCTGCTCCCCAGGCTCTCAAACTGTTTTGAGGAAGACTGGGCGTCGTGAACACCCACATTTCAATTTGGTGAAGTCGCTATTTGAGGGACACCTTCCATGTGCTGAAAACCATACTCTCTGCATCAAGGGGGGCTGATGAGGTTCAGTCTGCAGCAATGCAGTCAGGAGGTTGTACCGTTGGGCCGAGTCCCTGTTCTATGACCACCACCACCCACTCTCTGTCCCTCCATTTCAGACAGGGATGCTCAGAGGGTGAGTGGCTACCTGAAGTCACACAGCAGGTTAAAGGTGGCAGCTCAGATTTAAACCCAGATCTGCCCAACTCCCAAACCAAGCACACTAGGTCTCAGGCTCAGCCCCAAGCCTGCCCCAACTCACCAGACCCCGAGGGGTGGCACAGGGAGCACAGGTACCCCCACATACCCCTTGTGCCCACCGGCCGCTGCCTCGGATGCCCGTGGCTCTCTGAACTGGGGCCCAGGGCTGAGGCTGGTCCAAGGCCGGGGGATTACCACCGAAGTGCATGTCAGCAGCTTCTGCCCTATTGTCCCTCCAGGCACCGACACTAGGCCTGCAGTAGGTACCCAGTCCCTGGCTCAGGCCAAATCACCCCTCTGAGGGACAGCACCCATCCCGCAGTGGGGCTGAGGCCTCCGCTGCAGGGTGCAGGGCCCAATAGCAGGGTGGCAGGAGCCCAGCCTGCTGGGGGCCTCCCCCTTTCCTCTCTGAAATGCCCCCTGCCCACGCCCAGGGAAGGCAGGAATGTGCTGAGCTTAGGAAAATGCCTCCCAGGCTGGCAGCCACCGAGGGAGGGTGGGGTGCAGCCAGAACCCAGCTGGCACCCTTCTCCTGGAGTGCTGGGAGCGACAGGAGTTGGGCTGCGGACGGGCTTGAGATGCTGGGTCTCTCTCCGTGCAGGGGCTCCAGCGTGCTCCCTTATTCACACCCCAAACACTCACATTCCCGTGCCCTGGGGACATCAACAGCCCTCCATCCACCCAGGAGGGACCCAGGAAAGATTCTGCAGGAGCTGACAGACGTCAGAGTGGAAGGCTGAGGAGGACAGAGCTGAGGAAAAGTGGGGGGTGGGCAGAAGGACAAGGCCAGTCAGTGAGGGTTGGAATGGGGAACCCTAGGCCGAGAAGTGGGGGAGGGGGTCCTGGAAAAGGTGGCACGTGAGATCCAGGGCGGCAGGTGGTGACCGGATGCAAGTGTCCCAAGCAGAGGGCAGCATCTGAGAAAGTGGTTAACCAAAAGCCTTGGGGACGGCGCCCAAAAGAGGTCCAGGGTCTGTCCACAGGGCAGTGACGAGGGACTGAGACTTTATCTGAGGGCCCTGGGCAGCTATGGAGGGACAGTGTGAAACACTGTGTGCCAGCTAGAGGAAGACTCGGCTCTCTCTGATAGAGGCCTCCCAGAAAAGGGAGGTTGGGACTTATTGTCCTTCCCACGTCACAGACAGCGAGGTCCTTGCTTGTTCCCACGCTTAAAGAAAGGCATTTATGGGCCGGAGGGTTAGCTCAGTGGTTCCGGCGCCTGCCTTGCAAGCGCAAGGTCCTGAGTTCAATCCCCGGTAACCACATAGAATGCTGGGCATGGAGATACGCCCACCAACAATCAACACCATATACCACAATGCCGGACGTGGTGGCTCACGCCTGTAATCCCAGCACTCGGGAGGCAGAGACAGGAGGATTGCTGAGTTCGCGGCGGCTTGCCTGGGCACCATAGTGAGCTCAGGGCCAGCCTGAACTACAAAGCGTGACCCTGTCTCAAAAAAAAAAAAAAGATAGCTGTATAGTTGTATATTTTCTTGTAGATGCCCTTAATTGGATTAAAAAAGCTCTCTTTCCTGGTTTGCTCTGAGTGATGTTTTTGGTTTGTTTGTTTGTTTATTGCGATTGTCACATCTCAGGTTTCTCTGTCCTCATCTCTGTCCCATCCTGTCTCTCTCTCCCCCTCTCTCTGGCCTTGTTTTCCCTCTCCAAGGGGGGTGTGGCCACAGGAAGTTGAGTTTAGGAGGTGGCACATGTCCTGGTTCCGGACAAGGCCACCTCAGTAAACACAGGACATCCTGTGGGGTTGGGGAAGGAGGCGGAAGCACCCCCAGGGCCCACCCTCTCCAGACCTGGCCTGGGCCAACAGCAGCTTCTCCCAGTCCTGCCCACTGTGGTCCTGGGGCAGTGCAGCCCAGGGAAACTGAGGTCTCACTGGCTTGCCAACCTTGTGCCCACTCCTGTGACCTGACTCTGTCCGCTGAGTACTAGTCCAAAGGGCCCAGCAACTCTGAGGTGTCCCCCCCCCAAGTCCCTTGTACCTGCTGTGTCTTTTCCTGGCCTCGGCACCAATCCCAGACCTGCTGCCTCCCCTGGCCATGACCCCCGGGCCAGCCACACTGTCCTCTGCCCCCTACTCAAGTCCAGCTTCCTCTTCCACTGTGGCTCATGGGATTCTACGGTGCTAGCCTTGCTCCCCGGCTTCTGTTTAGTGCAGGGTCCTTCAGGACTCCCGTGGGCAGAGCAGGGTCTCCTTGACACCCAGCGCAGTTGTGACCTGCTGCCCCTCCCTCCTCCCTTCCTTTCCTCACTCACCCCTGTCCAGCGGCCTCCACAGTGTACTTTCCCTACTTTTCCTTCCCAGGTCCTCACCCTTGGGTCCCTGGGCTTATGCTCCCCCATGCCCACCAGGCAGTCTTGCTCTAGTGTCTTTGCAACAAAAACCCCATTCAGAGCCCTGCATGCCCTGGCCCCCAGCGACCCTTCCGGCTTTCCTTTTCAGTCCAGCCAAAATTAGTAGCTTAGAAACCCCTGAAAATGCTGTGGGCCCCTTGCATATACCACCCAATAGCCGCCCTTCAAGTTGAATATTGCTACTGTTCCAGTTTACAGATCAAGACTCCGAGGCCCAGGGAAGTCAAGCACCTTTCCTAGAGTCACATAGCCCTAAAGTGTTAAAGCTGGTGGATAAACCCGAGCAGTCGGGCTTTCAAGCCCAACCTCTTCTCATTCAAGCATAAGAGCTCCTTGCTTCAGCAGCAACTCAGAGGATCACTGTATTTCTGCTGCTCGCTCCACCCCAGGGGGCTGCACTTCCTCAGCCAGCAGATTCCAGAGCCCACACCATTCCCAGCCCAACTGCCAGCCTGACTCGGCTGCTCCTGAGGTTCACAGAGCCTTTTTGTCTTCCAGCTGTGACACCCCAGCCCAGCTCCCCTCCACCAGTATCCACAGGAACCACCCCCCATTCCTCCTTGACCGTGGAGGAGTTGTGACCCACAGGCCTTGGCTGCTTTGGTCTCCCTGCCTCTTATCTATTTGCTTATGTGGTGCTGGGGACTGAACCTAGGGTTTCTCTATTGCCCTATGTCTCAGCCATTTTTGCCTTTTATTTTCAGGTAGTAGCTTTTCCAGTCTGTGCTCCAACAGAGGATCCTCCTGCCTCAGTGTCCCAGAGTGCTGGGATTACAGATGTATGCCACCCTCAAAGCTTGGCTCCCTCTCTCCTTTATTGCCTTTCCTTGGTTCAGTAAACATTTAAGTACCTTTTTTTTTTTTTTGAGACAGGGTCTCACTTTGTAGTTCACACTGGCCCTGAGCTCACTATGGAGCCCAGGCAAGCCTCGAACTCAGCAATCCTCCTGTCTCTGCCTCCCGAATGCTGGGATTACAGGCGTGAGCAACCATGCCTGGCACTGTGGTATGTGGTATTGATTGCTGGTGGGCGGAAGTCACCATGCCCAGCATTGTGTGTGGTTACCGGGATCGAACTCAGGACCTTGCGCTTGTGAGGCAGGCGTCGGAACCACTGAGCTAAATCTCCGGGCCCTGAAGTACCTTTTTGTGCCTGGCCGTAGGCGAAAGGTTACATCTGATCATGTCTCATTCATAAATGTCTGCATCTGCAGGTTTCAAGGGCTACGAACCACGCTGTCCTCTGGAGACATCACAAGCAGATGACCACCGACCCCGCCTGCAGCATAGATGCCAGGCGGGGGTACCAGAGCCCTAGACTAGGCACCAGGGGGAGCTGCTGAGCCCCGCCCAGGCTCCAGAGGTCTTGGTCCGGGATTCAGTCCCGCAGTTTATGGATGGGAGTCGCTAGGGGTTGGCGTCCGGCGCCTGGAAGGCTCTCAGCCTGGGCACCAACTCCCCGCAGCCTCTTCCACCCGCCGCCCCGGCGCCCTCAGCCACTTCCAGAAATGGGCACCACTTCCTCCGCGGCTCCAGGAAGCTTGCTCTGCCCACCCCTTCCCGGCCCCCGGCGCCGCGTCGGGCCCCCCCGCCCCCCCAGCCCCGGTCGGCCGCGGCTCCGGGCTTCCTGCCCCAGGGAGGCAGCTCCACTCAGGGCCCTTCCAGCCCTCCGCTCCTCCCCGCCCCCCACCCCCGGCACCCCGGGCTCAGCCCTGCCCCCACGGCCGCCAGGAAGGACGCAGCCCGGTCCCGTGCCAGGCCTGTGAGTGTCGCGCCCCGCCCAGCCCGCCAGGAATGCGGCTGGACGGCGGGGGCGGTGCAAACCCGGCTCCGGCCAGGCCTCTGCGCGGCCGACCGTCAGGCAGGTGGCCCTGGCTTGCCTGGGCCTGGGCTTCTTCTAGGAGAGCCAACTGGCTGCCCCTGCAGGCCCTGAGCTCCAGCCACCAAACACGGTGGCTTTATTTTGGAGACAGTCTCCAAGCTGCCCTGTTCTTTGCCCCAGGACAGATGTGAGGCCAGGGTATTTTATTTTTAAAAACGGGAGGGTGTCTCCCATTTTTCTTGAGCATTTTCCTGGAGCGCTGACTCGGTGCTCCCTGGCGAAGCTGTCCAGCCTCCATCTCTATTTTCATTTCTGGGCCTTTCTGGAACCTCCTTCCCCCTCTCCACAGAATACCCAGGGAAGGACTGGATTCTTGTAAAAAGAAGCCGGGGCCTCCCATCATGGGTACACACAGGCAGCTGCTCTAGGGAGTGTGCAGGGCTGACTGCCAGCTGCACCGTCTGCTTCTCCGGCCAATACAGCAGTACACAGTCCATGATATGAAACCCTCTCCTCCTCAACAGTATTTTCTCAACTGTACAGTGGGGATCGTCATCATCATCCCCATCTTTGTGAGGCTGATACAGAATTAACTGATTAACACATGGCAGGTGCTTAGAACAGCCCAGGCTCAGTATTAGATGTTACATTTCACCCTCACATCAGCTCAGAGACAGACAAGCACACAGATCTGAGATTTTTCAGAGTTGGTTTTAATTTCAAAAAACAGGTTGAGGTCTCTTCCTAAATCAGGAAAACAACAGCCCACACTGTGACCCCCTGAGGATTCAGTCCAACACAGGCCCTGGCCCGGTCACATTCCAGCCACCAGGTCCTGTCATTCCATCACTAGGGGCCAGTCCCAGACTCCTCCAGGTCCCTCCACCACAGGATGGATGTGAAGCTGCCCAGGACTAGACTCTGTCTCTCCAAAGTGGCCCAGCCCGTCACTGTGCTAAGGCCGCTACCTGTGTCTTTCCAAGGAGGGCTGGTCCAGCCACCAGGCCCAGTTCAGACTCCAGACAAACATCCCATTCCGTGGGGTCAGCGCCCTGGCTCGGGTGGCCGCTCTAGTGCCTGTGTGCCCACCAGCACATCCATGAGGTAGTCCAGCTCAGCCTCGTCCAACTCAGGAGCTCCCTCTTTGCCTGGCACATCCTCAGGACCAGGCTTGAGGCCCTCTGAGGCTGGCACCCAAAGTTCACTGTCATACATGGACGTGTCAATGTCCTCAAAAAGACCCTCCAGCCCATCGTCCAGTAGACAGCCAGTGGTTGGGCCAAGCAGGTCCAAGGCACCCAGGCTGGGTGGGGCTACCCCAATGGGGCGGCCTGGCGGGCTCTCATCCGCTAGGGGCTGGGGGGCCTGGCTCAGGCCCTCGATCTGGCTGAGGTCCTCTAGGAGGCTGGCCATGGAGGCTGAGAGGGCAGCGTCAGAGCTGGCCAGCAGGTTATCAGCCATGCTGGGGATCACGGGAGGGTTGGGTACAGGTGGCAAGGTCACTGTGGGTGCCATGGACGCCTGGATACGCCGCAGTGTGTTCACCACCAGCACCAGATGCCGCAGGTCCGGCTCACTCTGCCGCAGGCTATGATGGAGTTTGAGCACGGAGAGGTCAAAGAGGGAGCTGGAGGCCACGGTGGGGGGTGCCTGTGTCACTGCCGGGTGGCCAGGATCTAGCCACCAGGTGTCAACTTCCAGGGCTTCCTTCTCCTCCTCCTCCCGTTTGCGCTTGAGACCCTTGCTCAGCATTGTCTGCAGAAAGGGAGGAACCATTCATTTATGGAAAGCAAATATTAAAATCACACCCTGCCCAGCCGAGCGTGGTGGCTCACACCTGTAATCCTAGTACTCAGGAGGCAGAGGCAGGAGGATGGCTGAGTTTGAGGCTTGCCTGGGTATGTAGTGAGCTCAGGGCCAGCCTGAACTACAAAGTGAGACTCTGTTTCAAGAAAATTAAAATAAAATAAAATAAGTTCACATCCTGCCCTTGACAACTTTCTTAGTATGATTTTGAGCAAGTCATTTAACATCTCTGAGCCTAAATTTTCTAAGATGACATCTTTCTTATAAATTGTCTTAAGTATTAAATGGAATAAAAAGCACTTATAACAGTACCTGGGGTACACAGTAATTATCTTTATTAATAAGAGTACCTTTTTGGGCCAGAGATTTAGCTCAGTGGTTCTGGCGCCTGCCTCCCAAGCTCAAGGTCCTGAGTTCGATCCCGGTAACCACATAGAATGCTGGGCATGGAGATTCACACCCACCAGCAATCAATACCACATACCACAGTGCCGGGCGTGGTGGCTCACGCCTGTAATCCCAGCACTTGGGAGGCAGAGACAGGAGGATTGCTGAGTTCGCAGCGGCTTGCCTGGGCTACATAGTGAGCTCAGGGCCAGCCTGAACTATAAAGCGAGACCCTGTCTCAAAAAAAAAAAGAGTACCTTTTTTTTTTTCTTTTAGAAACAGGGTTTCACTATGCAGTCCAAGCTGGCCTCAGACTCATAAAAGATCCTTCTGCTCCAGCCTCCTAAGTGCTAGCCTTACAGATATATACAACTACACCATGCTATAAGTACTCTTAATAATTGCGTGGTGTCAGCCATGAAGAACCAAGGGGGAAAGCACTCCAGGAAGATGCAACAAAAAACAAAGGGAAAGAAGTGCCGGGCGTGGTGGCTCACGCCTGTAATCCCAGCACTCGGGAGGCAGAGACAGGAGGATTGCTGAGTTTGAGGCTTGCCTGGGCTACATAGTGAGCTCAGAGCTAGCCTGAACTACAAGTGAGACCCTGTCTCAAAAAAAAAAAAAAAACTGCCGGGCGTGGTGGCTCACGCCTGTAATCCCAGCACTCGGGAGGCAGAGACAGGAGGATTGCTGAGTTCGAGGCTTGCCTGGGCTGCATAGTGAGCTGAGGGCCCGCCTGAACTACAAAGTGAGACCCTGTCTCAAAAAAACAAAAAACAAAAACACAACAACAACAAAAAAAAACAAAGGGAAAGAAAGACCTAGAGCCAGGCATGATGACGCACACGGGTACTCAGGAGGCTGAGGCAGGAGAGAATCACTTTAAATGTGAGGCCAACCTGAACTACATAGTGAGACCCTACCTAAAACAACAACAACAAACACCTAGAGGGTGGATAAGCCCAAATTGAAAAGGCTCACTGGGCCAAGGATGTAGCTCAGTGGCCCCATGCCTGCCTTGCCTGAGTTCACTCCCCCATACTGGGAAAAAGAAAAGGCCCAGTGTGGCTTGCGGCCAGAGTGACAAACTAGGAGTCCCAGTGGGGGTGGGGCGCAGGCTGTAGAGGCAGAGAAGTAGAGGCTGGTTTTCAAAGCGTCAGGGACACACTAAGGGTTTGAACAAGGAGGGAGTGGCAATGTGTATTGATTTGGTTTGGAGCTGACTCCTCGGCTGCTTGGAAGAAGACTGCTGCTGGCAGGGCTGGGAATGGAGGAGAATGTACGCTGAGACCCAGAGGTAGGCTGCTGTCCTCCCGGGACCCACGACGCTGGTGGCCAGAGAAGCTGGCAGTGGACATGGAAGGAAGTTGATTCGGAACTTATGCGGGAGATGGAGTGATGAAGGATTCCGGGGATATCCAGATGGGCACCAGGCTGAGTCCCAGGGAGAACTTTGAGGATTCATACTCTTCCCGGCCTGGAGCTTTGAAGCCCTGGCCCAACCTACTTTAGGAGGACGGGAAGACCGCAGGGCAGTCCCCAGGATGTCCCAAACAAGGCCGCGAGAGCGATTACCACTTCACTATTCAAAACTGGGTCTGTGCCCCTACGGAGAAGACTAGGAGTCCGGAACCGCAGGAATTCAGCCCCCACCCCGACTCCGCCCCCCGCGTCCCGGCGCCCCCTAGCGGCACCCAGGCCGGCTTTCCCTAGAGGATCACAGACCCTCTGACCCGGGATCCTTTAGACTGACTTTCCCGCGTCCCGCCTGTTTCCTGCCGCCTGACCCCAGCAGCTCAAGCCTAGACTCTATCCGGCTGCTCTGCGCTTCGGCCTTCTCTCGCTTCCGGAAGGCAGCAGCGGGGGCGGGTGAGTCACGCAGCCGGAGCCAGGGAGCAGGCGCCTCCGCCCCCTTCTCGGGCTGCGGCGTGATTCACCCAGCCCAGCCGGAGCGGGTGGCACGCAAAGCCCCGGAGGGTCTCGATCCGGGATGGCCCAGGCGATCCTGCCCCTAACCCGGGGATCGAACACCGCAAGAACCCTACCGCCAGTACCCCTTTTTTTTAATCCAGATCTCTTCATTTACATACCCAGTTCACTCGCTGCCAATCAGAACAAAGAAGTAGCTATCCGCAGCCAATCAGGAAGCAGCAGGGGCAGCATCGCTCGTCAGCTCTCTCTCAGCAACCGGCGCTCGGGTCGGTAAACGCAGCTCTGACTCCGGCGCACGACTCCAGACTCCTGACTAGTCTTAACCACGCCCACTCGCGTGGCGGTACCGCCCTCCACCCGAGAGATTGGCCTTGGGTGTTGATGGGCGGAGCCTGAACGGGGCTGATTTAAAGGGAGGGGAGAATGATTTCCTGGCTCAAGTCCGGCAACTGCAGTAGCATACTGGGGAATGTCTAGTGGCTGTTTGCCGTGCTGGGTAGGACCGTTTGGATTTTCAAAATACAGCCCCCATATACCTACCAAACACAGCAGTGGAGCTTCTTACGTACTTAGCCTTAACAGAGATCTACACTAGACCAGATAAAGCTGGATTCAGATTCTCTCTTATCACTCACTGCATGTGTGACCTTGGAAAAACACTGGAGCTTTGTGTGCCGTACAAATTGTGTTCAAAGGGACTCTTCTCGCCTGCCACGGGAGAGTTAGGAAACTTAGGGTAAGATCCCATCTGTAAGAACACTGTACCAGGCCGAGTGTGGTGGCTAACACCTGTAATCTCAGCACTCGGGAGGCAGAGGCAGGAGGATTGCTGTGAGTTCGAGGCTTGCCTGGGCTAGTGAGCTCAGGGCCAGCCTGAACTACAAAGTGAGTCCCTGTCTCAAAAAAAGAAAAGAAAAAGAAAAAACACTGTACCAGATAGCAAATGCTGAATGGTTGAACTCACTTCTGGTTAGAGATGGAGGTGAGAAGGCCAGAGATTTAGCTCAGTGGTTCCAGTGCCTGCCTAGCCAAGCACAAGGTCCGTGGTTCAATCCCTGGTAACCACATACAATACCGCAACCAGCAATCAGTACCACATACCACAATGCTGAGCTTGGTGGCTCACGCCTGTAATCCCAGCACTCGAGAGGCAGAGGCAGGAGGATTGCTGAGTTGGAGGCTTGCCTGGGCCACATAGTGAGCTCAGGGCCAGCCTCGACTACAAAGCTAGATCTTGTCTCAAATTAATAAATAAATTAATTAAAATTTTTAAAAAATGAGGTGAGGTGGGGGCAGGAGGTCATCAGGTCACATTTTGGGCTCTATTCCCTGAGCAGAGTGACCTTGGGGAAATATTTTAATCCTTTAGAAGAAGGTGTGGTGGCACGTGCCTCTAAACAGGGCTACTTTCAAGGGTGGGGCAATAGAATTGAAAATTCCAAGATAGCTTGAGCAAATTAATGAAAACTGTCTCAAAATTTAACAAGGGTAGGTCGGGCGGGGTGGCTCACACCTGTAATCCCAGCACTTGGGAGGCAGAAGCAGGAGGATTGCTGAGTTCGAGGCTTGCCTGGACTATATAGTGAGCTCAGGACCAGCCTGAACTACAAAGCGAGACCCTGTCTCAAAAAAAAAAAAAAAAAAATTAACAAGGGTGCCAGGGAAAATAGTGCTTGCCTGTAATCCCAGCCTTTAGGAGGTTGAGGCTGGAAGATCACCATGAGTTCAAGGCCAGACTGGGCTACATAATGTACACAAGGCCAGCCTGAACTATATAGTCCCTGTCTCAAAAAGAAGAGAAAGAGGGCCGGAGGATTAGCTCAGTGGTTCTGGCGCCTGCCTCGCAAGCGCAAGGTCCTGAGTTCGATCCCCAGTAACCACATACAGTGCTGGGCATGGAGACTCATGCCCACCAACAATCAATACCTCACACCACAGTGCCGGGCGTGGTGGCTCACGCCTGTCATCCCAGCACTCAGGAGGCAGAGACAGGAGGATTGCTGAGTTTGAGGCTTGCCTGGACTACATAGTGAGCTCAGAGCCATCCTGAACTACCAAGCGAGACCCTGTCTCAAAAAAAAGAGAAAGATTAAAAGGAACAATTTGTGCAAAATATTCAGGGTACTGTGCAACATAGCCTTTGAAACACAAATCATGAGTGCTTAATTCAAAATGGGGAGATACTTTGGACTCTGATAGATGTAAACAAGAGGAGTTTAATAACTAGCAATGGAATTTACCTTTTTTTTAGTGTTTTTGAGACAGGGTCTCACTTTATAATTCAGGTTGGCCCTGAACTCACTATGTAGCCTAGGCTAGGCTTAAACTCACAGCAATCCTCCTGCCTCTGCTTCCTGAGTACTAGAACTACAGGTGTGAGCCAACATGCCCAGTGAGATTTACCTTCTTCAGATAGATTTGCTAACTCCAGAGCTATGGGAAGAGCTGTTAGTTGTAAGTGAAGATCCTGGCCAAAGCTCTCAAAAGAGCTCACTATTGTGGTTGATTCAATTAGCGACTATCAATGGATGTTCCAATCTTTGGGTGAAAGGTTAGTGGGAACAGGTTCTTGACAGGCTAAAGCAACACTGTAAAGGTTACTTGCTAACTGCAAAGCAGAAAATAGCTAGCTTTTTATGATGTGGCATCACTGATGGTAGGACAGCCTGATATTGGGTGCCATCTGCTATGATCCATTCGGGAGTACACAACATTCCCTGTAGAGCCTCCCTGTTCAATTGAATAAATTGAATCTCATCAGGTTTCTAGAGTCTAGACTCATCTGCCATCTTTTGGAAAATAGAGAGGAACAATTTGTTGTTGTTGTTGTTGTTGCTGATTTGAGACAGGATCTCATTATAATTCAGGCTGGTCTTGAACTGACTATGTGGTCCAGGGTGGTGTGGGATTCACAGTCACTCTCCTATGTCAGCCTCCTGAGTCCTGATATTATAGGTAGGAAAGATAGTAAAACATGTGGTAGGTAGATAGTTTAGGGCTGGCCCTCCAAAACCCCATTTGGAGGACAATCAAGGAGACTTTCACTGAAAGTTAATATTATCAAAGGAGAAAACACCCCCCCACACACACACTATGTAAAATGAATAGCAATGATTGATATCTTTGGAGTAGAGGTCAAAACCTTGACTCATGGGGACAAGTCTCCTGACTAAAGATCCTATGTACTTGCTGCTAAGTGACTTGATTTCACATTGGTCCTCATCTAGTCAGTATTGCCTAAGCAACTATATTTGTTGTAATCTTATTTGGCTGATCATGGTGTTGTCCATTTTGTGATTTCTCTTTGTACCAGTAATACCTAAACCACTGTATTTGCAATGTTACTGGCTGGCTGTAATTTTGTCCCACCTTGTGACTTTGCTCCATAAAAGCCCTCTGAAAAGCAAGATAGGTGGACTCCCCATCTTTTTGGGTTCCCCCTGCTGTCTCTCTTAGGGAGACACTTCTTCCAACTCTAACCTCCACCATTCATTCCTAAAATTCATTCTTTGATTTTAGAGAACACAAACTCCCACATGAGGTTGAGAGCTAGACTCCCCCCATCACTGGGATCACAAGCTTGTGCCCTACACCCACCATAAAGAGGATGACATGAACACAGACAAATTCAGAATGTGGGACATCCTATAACACAATCAGAATATTCTGCCAGAAATTTGATGACAAAATTCAAATAGGTTAAGCACAGGGAAAGGCTGACCTTTTTCTAGAATAAGAAGGACTAGCCAGGTGTGGTGGCTCACGTTTGTAATCCCAGTACTCAAGCAGGAGGCAGAGGCAGGACTGATGAGTTCGAGGCTTGCCTGGGCTACATAGTGAGCTCAGGGCCAGCCTGAACTTATATATAAAACAAGACCCTGTCTCGAAAAAGAAAAAAAGGACTATAATTTCCCACTGCAAACAAGTTAGTATGTGAAGACTGGATCCTGATTTTGAGGAAGGAAAGCAACTATAAAAAACATTTTGAAATAAAATTTTCTAAAGAAAAGTAGAATGGGGAGGGGGACAAAGAAGGAGAGAGGGAGAAAGGAAGGAATGGGATAAAATAAAATGAAATTTGTAAAAGACATCTGCTGAATGCAGTAGTGCACACCTGGAGTCCCAACTACTTGGTAGGCCAAAATGGGAGGATCAGATGAGCTCAGATGTTGGCAGCCAGCAAGATATCCTCAATCAACTAATATTCTAGAAGAAATTTGAATATGCACTGTACTTAGATGGTGTGGAATTCTTAATTCTGTGATATGTGAATTAGCTGGTGTGTGTGTGTGTGTGTGTATTTTGAGACAGGGTCTCACTTTAATTCAGTCTGGCCCTGAGCTCACTGTGTTGCCCAGGCTAGCCTCAAACTCAGCAATCCTCCTGCCTCTGTCTCCAAAGTGCTGGGATCACAGGCGTGAGCCACCACACCCAGCATTGTGGTACGTGGTACTGATTGCTGGTGGGTGTGAGTCACCATGCCCGGTATTGCATTATGTGGTTACCAGGGATCCAACCAGGGGACCTTGCACTTGTTAGGCAGGCACTGGAACCACTGAACTAAATCTCTGGCCCCAAAAAAGATGCTTTGATGTGATGAGGGATGTAGCACCAGTGGTACAATAGGATTCTGGGTTCAGTCTTCAACAGCACTGGAAAGGGGAGAAAGGAGATGGATGGGGGTGGGGCAGGGGACCAGGGAGAATGTGGATTTGAAAGCAGAAGAAAGATTCAAAGTTTGAGTCCAGCTGGGCAGCTTTAAAAAATTAATAACTAGGGCTGGGGATTTAGTTCAGTGGCACCACACGTGCTTGGCAAGTGCAAGGTCCTGAGTTTGATTCCCAGTACAGCAAAAAGAAATTAAGAAAGAAAGAAGGAAAGAAGAGAGAAAGGAAGGAGGGAGGGAGGAAAGAAGGAAGGCTGGCAGGCAGGCAGAGAAAAAAGGCCTAGTTAGACGTGGTGGCACACGCCTGTAATCCCAGCACTGGGGAGGCTGAGACGAGGATTGCTATGAATTCCGGCCATCCTGAACTACATGGCAAGACTGGCTTTAAAATAAAATCTTTGCTGGCAGGAAATGGACAATGAAATTAAGAAAATTACATAGTACTTTAGGAGTTGAGCAAAGAAAAAGAATAAAGGGGACTGGGAGGAGTGTTATAAAAAGACGTGAAATTGTGGGGAGAGGTTTCCCCGAAGAGTTTAGATTTGAGCCTGATGAATCAAGAGGTAGCAAAACTGGAGGGAGAATTGAGAGCAGACAGTGCAAAAGCCCTGAGGTCCCATCTGTTGTTCGTCACGGCCAAAGAGACTTTACTGGGAGTTGCTGGAGAGAACAGATAAAGTCTCAGGCCTCGAAGGCCATTCAGTGGACATTCTCACTCCAAGGGAGAGAAGCTCCTGGAAAGTGAATAAATAAGGACTTGAAGAAAACAAAGACGGGATGATAATCCTGCAGAGAGGTGCCTGTGGGCAGCAGGGTGGTCTCCAGGAGCCTCTCTCAGGCGGTGACACTAGTATTGGGGAACCAGAAAGTGCAGAAGGACCCAGGAATTCAAAGGCCGCGGGGGAGGGAGAGAGAGCGAGGCCGGATCTTGGGAAATGAAACCAGAAGCGAAGTTACCAGGGCCGGCCAGAGCGGGAGCCTCCGCCAACCCCGGAGGAAGGGCGGAAGGGCGGCCAGGACAGCGTCCCGCCCCCGCCCCGCCCGGCCCCTGGGGAGGGAGGAGGCGCCAGGCCGGCTCCAGGCCGCCGCCGCTGTCTCCCGCTGAGGGTGGCCGGCGGCGGGGCGCCCAGGTGGGCAGTGGGCGTGGCCTGTCTCCAGCCACGCCCAGGTGCCCCTCCCACGGGGCCTGCGCGGGTGGCGGGCTGGCGACCCTGGACTCTGCCCCGAGGGCCTCGGTTCCCTCTGCGGGGACAAGCCTTCTAGTTCTCTACCAGGTGCGACATTAGGAAGGAAGCTGGAGAGCGAGGGTGCTGTTCTTAGAACTGGCGTGCTAACAAGCACTCCATTCCCCCGTCTCTTAGCTATTTTAGGGAAGTCAGAGAGTTCTAAGAAAACGGTGAGTCAGGTCACCTCGGCGCATCGCTTCTCTGGGGTGGCTTCCTGCTCACTCAGGGCAAAGCTAAAGTTGTTCAGCGGGACCCCCTTGTAGAACTTGAGGATGTGCCCCTGTCCTCTGTGGCCTCATCTGGTGTCCTCCCCCACACTTGCTCTCTGTGCCAGCCACACTGGGCTTCTCAGGGCCTTGGCATTGGCCGCTTGCTGTGTCTGGTTGTCCCCAAGAGACTCACAAGGGTCAGCCCTCACCTCCATGTGTTTCCATAGTGTCCCCTTCTCTGAGGCCTTCTCTAGCTGTCCCTTCTAAAAAACCAAACTCATTTAATCACTTCCCTGCTTTCTTTTTCTCCATTTATCACCGATTGACAGGGTGTACATTTCAACTTATTTTTTTGTGTTTATTCCAGTTTTGCCCCATAATCATACTTCATGAGAACAAGGCTTTTTTTTTTTTTTTTTGAGGGGGTCTCATATGTAGCCCAGGCTGGCTTTGAACTTGTAGTCCTCCTGCATCAGCCTCCTGAGTGCTAGAATTACAGGTGTGCACCACCATGCCTGGTTTAAGAACAAAGCTTTTTAAAAATTTTAGAAAACTTGTCTGGGCACCATAGTGAGTTCAGGGCCAGCCTGAACTACAAAGTGAGACCCTGTCTCAAAAAAACAAAAAAAATTTTAGAAAACATAAAAAGAACAAGACTTACTTGAGTGCTTACTAGAAGAGTAGCAGACCCACAGTGGGCCTGAAGTTTGTGTATCAGTTCCCCGTTTAGATACCGTGCACACCCAGGTCTCTGTGAGGCACATGTAGCTCCATGGGGATCCCAGAGGCTTGAGGAATAATCAGCAGGGAGTGGTGTAGCAGGACACAGCAGTGAGGATGGGTTGAAGGTGGGTTCAGAGATGGTGGATAGGGGTGGCCGTTGCAAGATTTTTTTCTAGCAAACAGTTTTTGCTTTTTTTTTGGAGACAGGGTCTCGCTTTGTAGCTCAGGCTGGCCCTGAGCTCACCATGTAGCTCAGGCAAGCCTTGAACTCAGCAATCCTCCTGCCTCTGCCTTCCAAATGCTGGGATTATGGGTTTGAGCCACCAAGCCTGGCATTTGTGGTATGTGGTACTGATTGCTGGTGGCATGAGTCACCATGCCTGGTATTGTTGTATGTGGTTACCAGGAATTGAACCAGGGACCTTGCACTTGCTAGACAGGCGCTGGAACCACTGAGCTAAATCTCTGGCCCAGCAAACAGTTTTAGAGCACCCACCTGTGCCCAGAATCCTTCCAGGCACTGAAGGGTGGGGACAGCTGGGGAAAACACAGTGCCACCCCTCCACTCAGCTCCATAAATGGGTAATAAGTAACTTGGGCTTGAATGAGTGCTGCTGCTGAGAAAATCAAACAGGGTGTAATGGAGTTATGGAGCCTCTGAGCACACTGAGCTGGGAAGCCAAGAGGGAAGTAGCCTCTGGGCCAACTTCACAGCAAATACAAAGGCCCAGAGTGCAAAGTTGAATCCTAAGAAAGCAACACAGCTGAAGTTGCCTAGAGAAGAGCAGGAACTGGACCTGAGAAGTTATCAGGACTGGAGTAAATCAGACCTGGGGGAAGCTGGAATTTTTTTTTGAAACAGTCTCACTTTGTAGATCAGACTGGCCCTAAACTCACTGTGTAGCCCAGGCAAGCCTTAAACTCACAGCAATCCTTCTACCTCTCCCTCCTGAGTGCTAGGATTACAGGTGTGAACCACTTTCCCTGGCCTTGTGGTTATGTGGTTACCAGATCAAATTTGGGACCTTGCACTTGCAAGGCAGACCCTGGAGGGTTTTTTTTTTTTTTTGAGACAGGGTCTTGCTTTGTAGTTCAGGCTGGCCCTGAGCTCACTATGTAGCTCAGGCAAGCCTGGAACTCAGCAATCCTCCTGTCTGCCTCCTGAGTGCTGGGATTATAGGCGTGAGGCACCACACCTGGCACTGTGCTATGTGATACTGATTGCTGGTGGGTGTGAGTCACCACACCCAGCATTGTATGTGGTTACTGGGGATCAAATGCAGGACCTTAAACTTGCCAGGCAGCCGCCTGAACCACTGAGCTAAATCTCTGGCCCCCTGGAATTTGTTTTTTTAATATAAAGTCTTTCTGGGTAGTTCAGGCTGGCCTGGAACTCACTGTGGAGACAGGTTGGCCTTGAATTTGTGGTGATCCGTCTCAATTTCTTGAGTGCCGGGATTACAAACCTGTGCCACCACGCCTGGTTTGCAGTTGGAATTGAGTAGGATAAGAAATTGCTGGAGGGGTCGCCGTTTTGGCTCTGGTTTGTAGCCAGCCCTCTCACTGTAAGGTGTCCTTTTCCTTCACCCAAACTTGACCTCTCCCACCTGCTGCCCCATTCCGGGTATCAAGCTGAATCTCCAGCCCTTGATAAAACTTTCCTACCCATAAAGAAAAAAAAGAGGAAGATATAATCCAGCTGACATTCATCTTGGAGTAGAAGCCTCTGTGCTTCTTACTAGGGATTAGACTCAGGGCCTTTGTACAGAGCTCCATCCCCATCCCTTTTTTTTTTTTTTTTTTTTTGAGACAGGGTCTCGCTTTGTAGTTCAGGCTGGCCCTGAGCTCACTATGTAGCCGGGGCAAGCCTCAAACTCGGCAATGCTCCTGTCTCTGCCTCCCGAGTGCTGGGATGACGGCATGAGCCACCACTTCCAGCACTGTGGTATGTGGTATTGATTGCTGGCGGGCGTGAGTCACCACGCCCAGCATTGTATGTGGTTACCAGGATGGAACTCAGTACTTTGCACTTGCCAGGCAGGCGCCGGAACCACTGAGCTAAATCTCTGGCCCTTTGCTTTTTTTTTTTGAGACAGGTCTCGCTTTGTAGTTCAGGCTGGCCCTGCGCTCACTATGGTGCCCAGGCAAGCCGCCGCGGAACTCAGCAATCCTCCTGTCTCTGCCTCCCAAGTGCTGGAATTACAGGTGTGAGCCACCACGTCCAGCATTTGCTTTCTTTCTTTGAGACAGGGTCTCATTTTGTAGTTGAGTCTGGTCCTAAACTATGTAGCCCAGGCTGACCTTGAACTCATGGAAATCCTTCCTGAGTGTTGGGATTACAGGTGTGAGCCACCATGCCCGGCGTTGTGATATGTAGTACTGGGATCGAACTCAGGACCAGGCACGGGAACCACTGAGCTAAATCTCCAGCCCCCCATCCCCTTTTACATTCGGGAGATAGGGTCTTACTGGATTCAGCCTCTCAGTGTGCTGGGATCACAAGCTGGGGTTTCACTGGTTCTGTTTTTGAGACTGTCTTGCTGTGTGATTCAGGCTGGCCTTAAACTCACTGCACAGAAGCCAGGGCTGGTTAGTGGTGTAGTGCCTGCCTAGCAAGGATGAGGCCCTGAGTTCAATTCCTGTTACCAAAAAAACAAAAACAAAACATCTCACTGTGTAGCTAAGGCTGGCCTTATAAACTGGGGGCAGTGCTCTTTCCCCAGGCATCCAAGTGCTGGGATCACAGGTGTACACCACCGCATCCCGGAGACAGGACTCTTAAAAAAGAGGACTGAAAAACTGCCATGCACAGTGTTTATAGTGTTTCCACTTGCCCTGCCTTCAGCAGGGAGAGGGTGCAGATGTCTAGGAAACTTACAAGGTCCCACCACTCACCCCAGTGAACAAATTATGCAACATCATTCCTTCCAAAATACTTTTATTAAAAAAAAAATTACAAACAAAAGCCACCACAAACCCTGCCTTTCTTTTAAATAATGCGGCATGGAGCAGTTTGGTTTCCACCCTATTGCACGTGGTCCGGCCTGGTTATGAATTAGGAGGCTATTGGAACTGGGGTCCTGCCAAGGAAGTGAGGTTCAGGTTGTGGAAAGGAGACCAGCCCCTTCTATCCCCTCAAGAGACAAGAATCTGGGTTTCCAGAGCAACCTGGCAGCATACCCTTGTCAACCTGTGACAGGCCCAGCTTTCATCATCCCTGAGGGCCCAGTGGTCACAAAGGGAGTGGGAACTGGAAGGAAAAGGCAGAAGAAACGTGGGAGAACTCAGACTCCCAGAAATGGAGCACTTTTAAGGCATTTGGAACAGATAAATTAAATCAGGAAGATCCACCTTCACAGAAGGCTGGGGTAACCAGACACACACATGCAAGACAGTTTGTGGAACCCTGAAGTGGGAAGAAAGGAGCCCAGTCACAATTTAGAGCCCCAGCCACACACACCCACACACACACACACACACCCACCCACCCACTCTCTCTCTCTCTCATTCTCTCTCTCCATTTGGGGATCTAGCCCATCATAGCTGATGTGAGGAAGGATGCCCCCCAGCACAGTTTTAGGACCCCAGAATGATTTCCATGATGTGATCGAGTTCATTCCACTCCCAGGACCCTGGAGCACAAAAGAGGCTGTGTGGAGGCTCCAGCGGGGCTACTGTAGGCTCTTTTTCCACGGTAGAAGTGTCAATGTCTAGAAAGAAGTCATCCAGGCCGGAGTCCCCCAGGTACCTGGAGCTCAGAGCTTCTAAGAAGACCGGATCAGGCTGGGGCAACACATCATTCTGGAGGCCTGAGGGAACCACTAGGTTCTGAGGTGGCTCTGTCTCATCCATGGAGGTCTCCAGCTCCCTGAGGATGGAGCCAATGGTGGCAGACAGGGAGAAATCCTCCTCACCCAAGAAGAGGGGCTCAGGGGGCAAGATGGGTGCTGGAGCTAGGCGTATGGAGGCCTGGAGTTGCTGCAAAGTGTTATGGATAAGGACATGCCTGCGGAGGCTGGGTGCTCGGGGACCCAGGCTGCGCTGCTGGACTTTGTCCAGGGAGATTTGGAGCAGAGCTTGCTGGTAGTTCCGAAGGGCAGCTGGACTCCAATCCCATTTTCCATCTTCTTCCTCCTCCTCTTCCAAATCAGAGTGTTTCCTCTTCAAGCCACCAACCATGATGCCCTAGGGAGATAAGAGAGGAAGTAGGGACACAGGGTCATTCCCATCCCCTCTTCTTCTTAGGTAGGGCTGTATAGCTGTGGGTGATTTTTTTTCTTTTTTTTTTTTTTTTGAGACAGGTTCTCGCTTTGTAGTTCAGGCTGGCCCTGAAGCTCACTGTGTAGCCCAGGCAAGCCTCAAACTCAGCAAATTCCCCTGCCTCTGCCTCCTGAGTGCTGGGAATTACAGGTGTGAGTCCCACATCCATTGTGGTATGTGGTTACCAGCGATCTAACCAGGGACCTTGCACTTGCTAGGCAGGCGCTGGAACCACTGAGCTAAATCCCCGGCCCAGCCGTGGGTGATTATTTTTTTTTTTTTGCTTTTGAGACAGGGTCTCGCTTTGTAGTTCAGGCTGGCCCTGAGCTCCCTATGGTGCCCAGGCAAGCCGCCGCGAACTCAGCAATCCTCCTGTCTCTACCTCCCGAGTGCTGGGATTACAGGCGTGAGCCACCACATCTGGCACTGTAGTGTGCGGTGTTGATTGTTGGTGGGCGTGTCTCCACATATGTGGTTACCGGGGATCGAACTCAGGACCTTGCGCTTGCGAGGCAGGCGCCGGAACCACTGAGCTAACCCTCCGGCCCCTGTGGGTGATTTTTAACTGCAAGAACCTCTATCTATTCACCTATATAGAATACAGATAGTCTGAACCCTACAGCTGAGGAGGTGAGTAAATGCATGTAATTAAGAAAACAAGATGGGGCCCAAGAATTTAGCTCTGAGTTTGGAGCTTGCCTGGGCTATATAGTGAGCTCCATGAACTTTTGCAAGACTCTGTCTCAAAAAAAAAAAAAGAAAACAAGATGCAGCAGGATGTGGTGGTGCACACCTGTAATCTCAGCACTCTGGGAGGCTGAGGTAGGAGAATCACAATTGAAACCAAGCCTGGGCAACTCCTGGGTAACTTAGCAAGAGCCTGTCACAAAATAAAAATAAAATTTGAAATAAAAATAAAATTTGAAATAAAAATAAAATTTGAAATAAAAATAGGGCTAGGGATATAAGTCAGTGCTAAGACCCTGAGTTCAATCCACAGTACCCCACACACACATAACTTAAAAGGCGGGGGGAGTAAAGCGTTTGATCTTTGCACTGGAAAAAAAAAAGCAAAAACAAAAGCAAGATGTGGAGTACATAGCTGGGCTTTTAAAGCCCTCTTTTTTGCTTTCTGTGGGCTCAAACAATGAATTTACATCCACGAGACTCCATCTCATTTCCAAAGTGAAGATCCTAACTCTTAGTCTTAAAACTGTTCCTCCATAATACTTGTGTCTTCAAGCACATCACCCAAGAGACAGGTGTGGAGTGCAAAGACCTAGGCCATAAATAGGGAATTCTGGGTTTGAAAACTGCCTTGGGCACTGTTCAGTCCTGTGATCTTGAGCAGTGACATGACATCACCCATCCAGGCCAGTTTCCTCACGTGTAAAATGGGATTTAAAAATACTTAGCACAGTATCGTTCAGGAAATGCCGCATTTAACATCCACAGGACACAGCACACAGTAAACGCTTAATTGCTTATTCATTCAGTAGTTTTATTTATTGTGTGCTTGATATATTCGTGCCACCTGGAATCCTGTTAAGAGCACCTATTCGTCGACGCGCTTTACAGAGAGGACCTCTTCTTTTAGAGAGGGTATTTTTGTCCATAGTCTCTTCTCTAACTGACCGGGAGAGCTCCAAAAGCAGAGAAGAGGCCCTCCTCATCCCTTCCATCCAAGCCTTCAGCTTCCCCCCAAAGGGCGCCCCAGAAGGAAACTTGCTATAACTCAACTAACGCCAAGCCCCGCCTAACCCCACCATTCGACAGAATTCCACAAGAGTCGCCCTTCCGTGGGCCTCTCCTTTCAACATCCAGGAACGCCCCGATTTGCCACTGGGATTTCTGGGAAATGTGGACCTACAGCCGCAAAACACACGTATCTGCTTCGAGCTAGCACTACAATTCCCAGAGGGCTACGCTCGCTAAGAGCACCCAACTCCCGCCTCTCCCTTATGACATGCGCACAGAGATCGGGCTAGTGGGGGGCAGGGAACCCGGACGTCCAGCTGCCCGGCGCCTGCCGAGCCCCGCCCTCTGTTCCCTCCCCGGCCGTGGGTCTGAGCTCCACGCCCGGAAATACCCCTCCCCCGCCGAACTCCAACCATATATCTGCTTCTTCTAGGTTCCCTATGATCCCAGGAAATTTGAGATTCTTTCCCCAAACTGATCTCAGGTGCACAGACCAAGCCCTAACATATCACTCAAGCTCAACAAACGTTCTCTTATCTTCCCCCATTGGGAGACAAGGTATCCTTAATGAGGACCTCCCCCAACTATCTCCTTTTTTAATTAACTTCCAAACGCCACTGGACTTCCAAACTCCCCGTCTGGCTGCAAGACTCGAACACTGAACTCTCCCCGACAGCCTCTATTCGCTGGGGCATCTTGGAGTCAAAGACGCCTCGACCCCGCTTCTCTTGGTTTTTTCCAAATTTCGAGAGCCACACCATGGATCCTTGAATTCAGGACGTAAGGAAGAATCAAATTGTTCTCACCTTCAGATTCCGTGGCCCAAAAGTTCCTTCTCCGGTTACTCTCGCTTATCTAAACACCTCGTGTCTCAGCTTCAAGCTCCTCCACTGGATTATCCCGCCTCCTCTCCCAAACAAGACTTCAGACTCCAAATCATCTACCGTCGCCCTTAATCGGCTCCCTCCACTCCTTCCCAGACCCCGCCTGCGGCAATCTCGGGGCGCGCCTCCACCTCTTCCCCACCCAAAACAGGTGGCCACTCCTACCTCGGCAGCCAGGTTGCAGCGACCACCTCCCGAAATGCCTGCAGCTTCGCGACCCACCAGAGCTGGATAGGAACCTAGCGCACCTCCCCAGGGCCTGGCCTCTCCGCCCGGCCTCTGCCCACCCAGCCCCACCCCGGAGCAGAGCCGCTGGCCATGATTGGCTGGAGCCCTGCCCGTTGCGGGGCTACTACTGGGTGGGCGGAACTACGGCCAGACGCTTGGGGAGGCGCTACTCGCCCTCTCCCTCTAGCGCCTGGGGACCCCTTAAAGGATCCTGACTCGTCGGGGGCTGGGATATGTCTCTACGGTGGAGAGTGCGGGGAAGTCAGTACCTCTTTCTTAGACTCAGCTAGTCTTCGATTCGACTTCGTCAGGGTTGCTTTCTGCGTCCTCTTTGTACCAGGCTTGGACCTCGTCTCGAAGCAACACCGGCCAACTTGCCCCTCCTCCCTCCAACCGCTCCCAGGGTGAGCGGCCCGGAGTCCCGACAGGAGGCTCCGCCCCGGGGCTCCGACAGGGTGACGCAGCTGTGAAGGCCAACCAATTGTTTGATGCGGCCTGAGTTGCCTGGGCGACTGCAACCCCCACCCCTTTGCCCCCCCCCCGTTAAGAAGGCGGGGTCACTTGTAATTCTGTGGCTCGAGACTTGGAGGGACCCTTTCTGGGTACCCCACCGACACCCCAACCTCCCACTCAGGGAGGATGGCCTTTGTCCAGAGTCCTTACTTTTGGCACGAAACAACTCTGGCCCAGTCGTGTTCTCAGTTTTTTTTTTTTTTTTTGAGATTATGTAGTTTATTCTGGCCTTTAACTCGCTATGAAACCTAGGTAGTCTGGAACTCAACAACGATTCGCAGCTCCAGCGCTGGGATCACAGCAGTGCGCCATTATGCCCGGCTTTGTGTTTTCTTTCCTTTTTTTTTTTGTGCGTGTGTGACAGGGTCTTGCTTTGTAGCTCAGGCTGTCCCTGAGCTCACTATGTAGCCCAAGCTAGTCTCAAACTCAGCAATCCTCCAGTCTCTGCCTCCCGAGTGCTGGGATTTACAGGTGTAAGCCACCACACCTGGCTCTGTGTTTTCCTTTTTTTTTTTTTTTTTTGAAACAGGGTCTTGCTTTGCAGTTCAGGCTGGCTCTGAGCTCACTATGTAGCCCAGGCAAGCCTCAAACTCAGCAATCAGCCTGTCTCTGCCTCCCGAGTGCTGGGATTACCTGTGTGAGCCACCACGCCGGGCTGTGTTTTCATTTTTTGTAAAATGGCTCCAGGTAGCCGGGCATGGTGGTGCACATGCACACGTGTAATCACTCAGGAGGCTGAGGCAGGAGGATTGCCCTGAGTTTGAGGCAAACTTCGGCTACAAAGTGAATTTAAGGCCAGCCTGAACGAAAAAGACTGTCTCAAACAAATAAACAAATTGCAAAACTCCACCCCCTCTAAAGGAACACCAAGATTTTGTTTACTGCAGTGCTTTATCCTCAGTGTCTTAAAACATGTCTTACTGCAGTGCTTTATCCTCTCAGTGTCTTAAAACATGGCCAGGGCCACAGTAAGCATTTGTAACTGCCTCTGGGTCTTAAACTTATTTTCTTAGTCTGAGAATGTCTCCTCAGTTCCTAGGCTGTCCTACACAGGGACTCAATCTCCAAGGCTTTCCTTCTTGGGGAAATCCTTACTCAGTTAAGAGGATTTATTATGGGCCGCCATGGCCTCTGGTCCTCTCTTGTATCTTCCCGTGATTAGTCACTGAGGACAGGCTGTCTTATTCCCCTATTGCTTGTTTCCAGAGCACCTAGCACGGGAGGGGACACGGAGTATGTACTCAGTGAAAGTTGGTTAAATCCTCAGTGTGGCTGAGAAATGGAGAAGGCAGAGAAGAAACAATGCGGTTGTCCTCAAAGCTCAGGATAGCAAGGCCCACCTCATAAACTAATGTTCCCTGAGGGGACGGGGCGTGGCTTCTCCAGCTACCTCGGGAAAGAGGAAGTTCCTGTTTTTGTTTTTTGCGGTGCTGGGGTGGTACCTAGAAAGTGATAAGCAAGTAAGTGCTCTACCACTGAGCACCTCTGCCAAGGATGGAGGGGAATTAAGTGGGTTTCCACGCTTTCTTCCTGGATGCTCTTCCAGCTTCCACCCATCTCCCTATGATCCACCTTTACTTTTCTAGATTGTGTGTATGTGTGTGTGTGTGTAACCCAGAATCGGGCTCAGAACCTTGCACTTGCCAGGCAGGTGGTGGCACCACTGAGCTACATCCCCAACCCCAAGGGAAGCTGTATAGGGCATTTGGGGGTGGTGATATCAGGGATTGAACTCTGGCCCTCATGCTCAAGGTAGATGCGATACCACTTGAGCTAAATCCCTGGCCCAAGAGGAAAGCTTTATAGAACACAAACCTGATCTGGATGCAGTGGCACAGAGCCTAGAACCCCTGTACCTAGGAGGCTTTGGGAGGAGGACTGAGTTCCAGATCTGGACCTGGCGGTGAGACTGTCTCAAAACAAAACAACAAAATGCTGGTTGTGGTTGCACACACCCATGATTCCAACATTCTGGGAGGCTGAGGCAGGAGGATAGCAAATTTGACCCCATGTTGGGAAACTTAACAAGACCTCATTTCAAAATAAATGGATTGGGGGGCCGGAGGGTTAGTTCAGTGGTTCCGGCGCCTGCCTTGCAAGCACAAGGACCTGTGTTCGATCCCTGGTAACCACATATAATGCTGGGCATGGAGACACGCCCACCAATAATCAACACCGAATACCACAATGCCGGACATGGTGGCTCACGCCTGTAATCCCAGCGCTCGGGAGGCAGACACAGGAGGATTGCTGAGTTCACGGCAGCTTGCCTGGGCACCATAGTGAGCTCAGGGCAAGCCTGAACTACAAAGCAAGACACAGTCTCCAAAAAGCAAAAAAAAAAAAAAAAAAAAAAAGGATTGGGGAAATAGCTCATTAGGAAGACTAGGTTCAATCCCCAGTACTACCAAAAAGAAAGCACACACACAACAAGCTATGTGCTTTTTAACTTCCTGGCCTTTGCCCGTGTTGTTTCTTCTGGAATACTATTGTACCCTAGAATCTTCTTTTGGCTTATTTCTTTTTTCTTTTTTTGCAGTATCAGGGATCAAATCAGGACCTTATACTTTCAAGACAAGCTCGGTGCCACTGAGCTAAACCCCTGACCCTATTGAGCTCATTTTTAGTGAGCCAGGTTTCTGGTTGAACATATACCCCTCTTGCACAAAGCCGTTAGACTCCTCAGATTGGGTTGGGTACCTGCTCTGGGCTCCCACAGCCCTACCTGCTCTCCACACCAGAGCTGTGGCCATCCTGGGTTGTCACTCTTCAGGGGTGCCCCTCTCACTTGACTAAAGGTTCAATTGCCAGCCAATGGGCATTCTGGGAAACAGCTGGATCATGAAGGGCTCTAATTTGAACAAGCAGGTTAATCCACTGATGAGATGATTTGATAGCCTGATGGGGTGATGGAAGTGGCAGGTGAGACCTAGTAGAAAGGGATGCATCATGGAGGTCTAACACTGGGAACTAATCTGTCTCCCTAATTCTTGTCTGCCATGAAGTGGGACACTTTCCTTTCCTGTATTTCTGTTTTGCCACCAACCTAGAAGCAATGGATTAAGGTTACCATGGACTGAACCCCCTGAAACTATGAACCAAAGTCAAGTTTTACCCCTTTGTGTTGTTTTCTCAGGTGTTTTGTTCACTGCAATGAGAAGCTGACTGACACACTTGGCCACTGCTGAGCTCAAAGTACAGGGCCAGGCACAGAAGAGGTACTCAAAAAACTGTCACTGAACAAAAGAGTACCCAGAAAAGTCATATACAGACACTGAAACCCTCAAAGGCAGAGAAGAAGAGGCACACACTCAGGCAGTTTGGAAAAAAGTTGAAGCTTTAGCTCATGACTTATTTCTCCTTCATTGGGCTTCTTTTCCTAGAATGCCGTCCTCCCAGCCAGGGCTGGGGCCTAGTCATACTGGTGGGAGGGGTAGGTACTATGCCCATTGTACTCATCGGTGGTCAGGCAGTGCAGCATGAAGTGGCCGAGGTCATGTTTGGAGATGACCCGTGAGGGCCCTCGTCCATCCAGGGTCACTGTGTAGGCCCCAGTGAGTGGCTGATCCCCTGTGAGGTAAAGACAAGAGGGGATGGGTGAAACAGCATCCTTTCCCATTCCCCAGCCTATGATCTCAGAGTACTTACCTGGGGGCACAACAGCCAGGAAAGGGACCAGGGGTTGCTCTACCCCTGCTTTATTTGTCCTCTCAGTACTGGGTACCAAACCCAAGGCCTTTGTACTGAGATATACCCCCCTTTTTTTTTTTTTTTTTTTTTTTGCTTTTTTGGAGACAGGGTCTCGCTTTGTAGTTCAGGCTGGCCCTGAGCTCACTATGGTGCCCAGGCAAGCCGCCGCGAACTCAGCAATCCTCCTGTCTCTGCCTCCCGAGTGCTGGGATTACAGGCGTGAGCCACCACGCCCAGCATTATATGTGGTAACCGGGGATTGAACTCA
>PVIC010013936.1:0-10043 GCA_004025085.1 Thryonomys swinderianus | reverse complement strand
ATACCCCATTTTTATGGTATCGATGATTGAATCAAGGGCCCTTCCTTCACATTAGGCTATGCCCCTCAGCCCCTTTTCAGTTTTTATTTAGTTATTTTTCGTACCAGGGACTGAACTCAGGACCTTGCACTTGACAGACAGGTGCAGCACTACTGAGCTTTATCCTTGGCACTATTTCTGAGTTTTGGAGACATCTCGTTCTGTAATTCAGGCTGGTCCTGAACTTACTACTTATCCCAGTCTCCTAAGCATTGGGATGACAGTTGTGGCCCAGCTCTTTTTATTTGAAAGGACCCACTAATTCACCCAAACAGAATGTGAATTTTAAACCTTCTTGCTTCAGTCTTCCAGGTCTGCTTTGTGCTAGTTGTTATTTAAAATGCATTCCCCTCCCACAAGGCCAGGAGTGGCAGCAGGAAAGGCAACATTCTGGGAGGCTGAGGCAAGAGGTTTGTAAATTTGAACCTTGCCAGGGTTTGGGGAGTCCAGCATCTGCCTCCCAAGCACAAGGTCCTGAGATCAATCCCCAGCATCACATACTACAATGCTGGGCATGGCATGGTGGCTCACGCCTGTAATCCCAACACTCGGGAGGCAGAGGCAGGAGGACTGCTGTGAGTTTGAGGGTTGCCTGGGCTACATAGTGAGCTCAGGGCCAGCCTAAACTACAAAGCGACACCCTGTCTCCAAAAAAAAAAAAAAAAAAAAAAAAACCAGGCGTGGTGGCTCACGCCTGTAATCCCAGCACTCGGGAGGCAGAGACAGGAGGATTGCTGAGTTCAAGGCTTGCCTGGGCTACATAGTGAGCTCAGGGCCAGCCTGAACTACAAAGCGAGACCCTGTCTCAAAAAAAAAAAAAAAAAAAAAAAAAAAAAAAAAAAAAAAAAAAAAAAAAAACCGTGGCAACCTGGAGATTTATAGAAACCCTATCTCAAAATACAAAAATAAAAATGGGCCCTGGGCTAATTTCCTCATGGTACCCAGGCTCTGATTTTCACTAGCAACCTCTCTATACCATGCAGTTTCACTGCTGATTCAAAACAGGATTCAAGCCAGAGTGGTGTAATCCTAGCAATAGGAAGGCCAGTGCAGGGGGATCCTGTGAGTTTGGAGCCAGCTTGGGCTACATAGTGAGTTCAAGGCCACCCTGAACTATAGAGGGAGATTCTGTCTCAAACAAAACAACAAAGGTAGGGGCCTAAAGTATCTCCCATGATTGAACCTAAACATGTATTTCTTTTTTCTTTCCTTTCTTTTTTCTAGTCCCAGGGATTAAATTTAGATCCTTACACTTGCAAGGCAGATGCAGTGCCCTTGAGCTAAATCCCTGGCCCCCTCCCCTTCTTTTTTGAGACAAGGTTTCATTATATAGCTCAGTCTGGGCTTGAATTCCCTGACCCTTTTGCCTCAGCCTCCAGAGAGCTGGATTACAGGTGTGTAATCTGGTTAGCTCACCTGGCTGACTGAACATAAACCCTGAAATTTACTGGCCCTTCTAAGGTTAGGCTTTCTTCTGTCTTGGTTCTCAGAAGGCAAAGGGCGCCGCAGAATGCTCGGCCAGCCAGTGAGCAGGCACACATGTGGAGACCCAGACAGCCTCCCTGGGGCCCTCCAGGCCTGTCTCTGTCTAGACTCTCGGGGCATGCTCAGTCCCTCGCTGCACAAGCCACTGTCCTAATGGTCTATGTCACAGCACCTGCTCTGCCCTGCTTCACTGTTTCTTCTATCGCTGTGAGCTCACTGCCACCCATATTAATGTCTGTCTTCTCCCCATCAGCTTCATCTCCTCCACTCGAGTGCAGGTCCCCCCAGAGCAGAGCCTGTGGGCCCCAGTGCTCCTGACTTAGATGCAGAGACAGTAGTTGAATGGGTGAAGCTGTCCCTGTGCTCAGAGTGGATCGCAGGCTGGGGGAGGGGAAAGGGTGCTGGTGTGTGCGGGTATAGCTTTCTGGGTCTTTTTCTCCTCCACCATGGAGTGTGGTTCCCCGTATTTGTTCATCTGAGCAGCCATGGGGGGCGGGGGGATGGCTGTGATCAGAGCAAGACAGGGGCCTGCCTGAAGCCGCCGATGGCCTGAACCTGTGGACAGACAAACCCTTGCCTTGAAGGGCTGGCATCCTCGCAAGGAGATGTTGTGTGGGGCACAGTTTAAGTCCCCTCTCCTTGGGCATAAGCCCTAGGGATGTTTTGTTTTGTTTTGAGACAGGGTCTCGCTTTGTAGTTCAGGCTGGCTCTGAGCTCACTATGTAGTCCAGGCAAGCCTCAAACTCAGCAATCCTCCTGTCTCTGCCTCCCGAGTGCTGGGATTACAGGCATGAGCCACCACGCCCGGCACTGAGGTATGTGGTATTGATTGCTGGTGGGCATGAGTCACCACGCCCAGCATTGTATGTGGTTTCTGATAATCGAACTCAGGACCTTGCACTTGCGAGGTAGGTGCCGGAACCACTGAGCTAAATCTCCAGCCCAATGTGTGTGGGGTCTTTTTAAGCCATGTTGGCTAAGCCTTACAATCGATCCTCTGGTGTTGGCCCTCCACTGATCAATATTCGAATTGGTACTTCTATGGATAAAACTACTCAATTATCAATTTCTAGAAGTCGAAATTCTCCTGGGCTTAGGCACGTGCCAATATAGCCCACTGGAATTGCTTTTGGGTGTATTATGCTGGGATTAATCCTAAAAGCCTCAGGCTTGCGTCTCGTCAACAAAATATTATGCCTGTCTTAAAAATAATTTTTTTTGGTTGTTCTGAGACAGGGTTTCACTATGCCCTTGAGACTAGCCTTGAATTTACAATATAGCCCAGGTGGGTCTCAGACTCACAGTGATCCTCCTCCTTCAGCCTCTCAAAAAAAGTTCTTTTTGAGACAAGCATGGAAGACAAGGGTCTGTGTGGGATTCTCACCCAGGAGCCCAGCTAGACTGCTGTGAGGAAGCCTTGGTCACAGGAGCGAGCCGCATGCTGCATGCAGACTTCTCCTCCACAGCAAGAGCCACCGCTGAGCCTGGTCCCTGCCCAGGACTGGGAGACGGTCACAATAAATAATAGTTGCTTCACGCTTCTACATTTCAGGCAGTTTGCTAAGCAGAGATACAAGCAGTGTGTGAGAAAGCCAGGTATGGTGGTGCACGCCTGCAATCCCAGCTGAAGGCTGAAGCAGGAGGGTCTCAAATCGGAGCCCCAGCCTGGGTTATTTAGTGAGATCCTCTCTCAGAATAAAATGTTTAAAAATAGTAGGATGGGGGGGTGGTTTAGGGATGTGACTCGGCAAAGGTCGTGATTTAGCTACCAGTGCTGGTAGGAAAAAGACAAAAAATAAAGCCAAGGATAGAAAATGTGTGTGTTAAGGTTTTTGTTTCCTGTTTTCTTTTTCGAAGAGGCATTTGGAGATGAACTGGAGACCCCTCGATGTGCAGTGTTCGAAGTTTTAGGGTGGCCAGGGAAGGCCCCACAGACTACTACAGGGGCTGGAGGGAACAGGGTGGTGACAGTGCCCCTGTCCCACTCACCTATATGCGGTGGCATCACAGCCACGTACTTCAGGCCCGACTCCTGCAGCACCTTGTGCATCCGGATGTGGTCGTCAGTCACGTCCTGCAGTCGTGGGGGGACCTTGGCTGGGTCCCATAGCAGGAAGGCTGAAGGGGACACGGGCAGCATCAATCTGGGCTGTCTTGTCTTGGTGCCAGGAACAAATCCTGCAGTGGCTCACCAGGCTTTCCAGAGAGGGTCAAACAGCTCACATGCCCCACGTAAGAGTGGTCAGTAGACTCCAGTAAGTAACTCTCTATGTCTGTCCCTTTCTCCTTCTCCAGTACTGGTGATTGATGATTGAACCTGAGACCTTCACACTGAGCTACATCCCCAGGCCTTTCATTGCCTCGGCCTCCTAGAATACCAATTTCAGCCATGTGCTACCACATATGGTTTTTAATTTTTTTTTTTTTTGAGACAGGGTCTTGCTTTGTAGTTTAGGCTGGCCCTGAGCTCACTATGTAGCCCAGGTCAGCCTTGAACACAGCAATCCTCGTGCCTCTGCCTCCCGAGTGCTGGGATGACAGGTGTGAGCCTCCACACCCAGCTAGGCTCTCACTTTGTAGTTAAGGTTGACCCTGAACTCACTAAGTAGCCCAGGCTAGTTCGAACTCACACGAACCCTCTTGCCTTGCCTTCTGAGAGCTGGGATTATAGCCATGGGCCACCATGCCTGGCTTTTTTTTTTTTTTTCTTTTTATGGAACCAGGGATTGAACTCAGGACCCTGAGCTACATCCCTGACCTGAAAGTCCCTTTCTTTTCTTTTGTTTTTTTTTTTTTGAGACAGGGTCTCACTTTGTAGTTCGGGCTGGCTCTTAGCTCACTATGTAGCCTAGGCAAGCTTTGAACTCAGCAATCCTCCTGCCTTTGCCTCCCGAGTGCTGGGATTACAGGCGTGAGCCACCACGCCTGGCACTGTGGTATGTGGTATTGATTGTTGGTGGGCGTGAGTCTCCACGCGTTGTATGTGGTTACCGGGGATCGAACTCAGGACCTTGCACTTGCAAGGCAGGCGCTGGAACCACTGAGCTAACCCTCCAGCCCCTGAAAGTCCCTTTCTTAAGAGAGATTGAAGGGGCCTGAGATCTGCAACTCCATGTCAAATAACTTTGGAGGGGAAAAATGAAACCAAAAATATTCACATATATGGGCATAGATAGGCCATTTGTAGTCCATACTAGCAATTTTAGCATCAAGGTGGCAAAAATACAGATGTTTATCTTACTACTTTTTTAATTTTTTCTGACAAGAGATTGGAAGCTAGGCACAGTTTCACATTCCTGCAGTTCCACCTACGTGGGAGGTTGAGGCAGTTGGATTGCTGGAGTCTATGGAGAACAGAGTAGCCTGGGAAACACAGCAAGAACTGATGCCAAAAATAGAAATATAAAATTAAAAGCAGACCATTCTAAAATTTCAGGTTTGGAATAATTATTCCATTTCAAAGTTTGAAGGGAGAAAAAAAAAAGCACCAAATGATTTTGATTTCTGCCATCCCTCCAGCTAGCTCTGACAGGTCTTTGCTCCTATGGTTTCTGGTGCCCAGAGAGTCACTATTCCTGCCCTACAGAGTCCTCATGCCACCTCCTGTCCCAAGGAGACAACCTGTGGGGAACAAAGGGGAGGGAGGTGGGTCACCTGGGTAGCCTGTTGCACTTGGCACAGCAACGGGGCCCCCGAGAGCCAACAAGGCCCTGCTCCCTGAGCCATCCGGGAGCCAAGAGTTATGCCCGGTGTGTGGTGGCGTACACCTGTAATCCTAGCACTCAGGAGGATGAGGCAGGAAGATCACTATAAGCACAAGACCAGCCTGTACTACACAGTGAGTTCAAGGCCAGCCCAAAGTACATAGTGCTACCCTGTCTCAGAAAACAAAACAAAACACAAAAAAGAAAACAGACAGTCCCCACCAAGTGAAAAAATAATAATAATAAATTAGTGTTACAATAGTTAGTACCTTCTGACACCTACTGTGTGTAGTCTAAGCATTCAAAGAAGTTTTGTGAGGATTGACTGACAGAACCCAGGGCCTTATGTCTGCCACTGAGCTACAGTCCAGCCCTATTTGTTCAATGCCCGTCTCTCCATCCTGGGGAGCTCTGGGTGTGTCAAGAGCTGGTATGATCCCCAGTGCTACCACTCCCTCTGTGAGGTGCCCTTGGACTTCTCTCTCCCTTACTCCCTGCCTGTGCCTGCTCCATCCCACCTGCTCAGCTTGGATGTCATCTGATCACCATCTGTGAGTCCTGGGACTGCAGAGCCCAGGGCCTACTGGTTACTGCCCTCAGCAAGGTTAAGGCTGGAGCTCAATAAATGCAGGATGACTTTTTTTTTTTTTGGTGTTACCAGGGATCAAACTCGGGCCCTTGTGCGTCCAAGGTTGGTGCGGTACCACTTGAGCTAAATCCCCAGCCCTGCATGATGACTTGGAATGGCTCACTGTCACCTTTCTGAGGTCCCTGGGCACCCGCCTCCCAGCTCAGCCCCATCTCCACGACCCTACCACCCACCCGAGGTGCAGGCCACGACCTTGTCCACTCCATGAGCCTTCATGGCTGCCACAATGTTCCGGGCACCCTCGGACATCACTGTAGTGGGACCTTAGAGGGGACAGAGAGTGGCTGTCACTGGTGGGAGGAGGTGGTGGTGCGGGTGGCAGGGGTGGGGCAGGCGGTGGACGTGGTGCTGGGGGCCGGGGTGTAGGGAGAGGCCGTGGGCAGAGGGGGGGCTCAGTACTGAGGTCGTTGCCAGTGCCTAGCAGCACAATGACAGCGTCCTGCCCAGCCACGGTCTTGTCCACATCGGCCGCCTGCCGCACATCCCCCACTATCACGTGGGCTGGCTGGGGCCCCTCTGATGGCAGCCTGGAGGGGTCTCGCACCAGCACTGTCACTTCATAACCTGTGGGCAAAGAGAAGACAGCAGGGTCAGCAGGAACACAGGCTGGCACTAGGCCCCAGAGAACACCACAAGCCTCCAAATCCATCCTCTAGGTCTCCTGTTCCAGGTCAGTCACCTTCAAACATTTTTGCTCTCAAATCAATTATACCCAACTAGTCCATAAAATAAGATAAAGTAACACAGGCCGGAGATTTAGCTCAGTGGTTCCAGCGCCTGCCTCGCAAGCGCAAGGTCCTGAGTTTGATCCTGGTAACCACATACAATGCTGGGCATGGTGACTCACGCCCACCAGCAATCAATACCACATACCACAGTGCCAGGTGTGGTGGCTCATGCCTGTAATCTCAGCACTTGGGAGGCAGAGGCAGGAGGATTGCTCAGTTCCAGGCTCGCCTGGGCTACATAGTGAGCTCAGGGCCAGCCTGAACCACAAAGTGGGATCCTGTCTCAATTAAAAAAAAAAAGAAAAAGAAAAAGATAAAGTAACATGATCAGGAATGTAGCTCAGCAGTGTCACACCTGCCTGGCAAGCCCAAGGTCCTGAGTTCAATCCCTGGTACTGAAACAAATGAAATAGAGTAGAGTAGAGTAGAACAGAATAGAACAGAACAGAACAGAACAGAATAGGGCAACAGACTCATGCTGATTCACAACCTGAATTGGGCATGGTGGTGCACGCCTATAGTCCCAGTACTCGAGAAACTGAGGCAGGAGGATCTGCATGAGTTTGAGGCCAACCTGGGCTACACAGTGAGTTTAAACCCAGCATGGACTATATAGTGAGACTGTCAAACAAAAACAAAACCCAACAACAAAGAAAACAAAACCACAACTTCCTGGGAAGCCTCCATGGCCTTGTGTACTAAAACAGCTCTGGCTTCTAGAAATAAAAGGATTTTATTTCTAAAATCCTTGATTATCACTTCTCTGGGGTTCCCAGCTGCCCAGGGATTGGCCAGAGCTGGATTGGTCCCGGGCCCTATTGCCAAGGCTCCTCCTGGAAGCCCTGCCCTCCTTAGTGGTCTAAAAGTATGTGCCCTGCCAAAGGAATTTTGCATAATTATCTCCAGACCCCAACACACACTGTAAAGTTCCCTCCGGGCCAGGCATGGAGGGGCACACCTGTAATCCCAGCACTGAGAGAGCGAGGCAGGAAGATTGCATAAGTAAACCCAGTCTGGTCAATTTATCAAGACTCTGTCTCAAAATAAAAAATAAAAAGAACTGAGTGGAGCTCAGACTAAAGGCCCTGGGTTCTGATAGCACTGGCCAGTACAGAACAAAACTAACATGGAGTTCTTGCCAAAGATCGCCCTTCTCCTTTCCATGATGCCCCACGTCTTGCCACAACCCCTTTCCATTACCTTTCTTTTTTTTTATCATCTTTCTATCATGCATGAACCCCTTGTTAGAAAATTCCATGGTGCTCTCCTGTCGCTGACCACTAGTCCTCGCCCTCAAACTGTGTATAGTCACCTGCCTGCTTTGTTCTGTCAGCTGCTCCTCTGTCTTTAGAGGAGCCCAGCAGGTACCTCTCCCCAGTACAGCTTGCTACCAGATGCTGGAGTCTTAGTCCCAGTTTAATTTCTTTCTTTTTTTTTTTTTTTTGCGGTACCAGGGATCGAACTCGGGCTCTTGTATGTCCAAGGCTGGCACACTACCACTTGAGCTAAATCCCCAGCCCTTTCAGTTTAATTTCTATCAGGTTCAACCCTCAGTTCAACCGCAAAGATAAATAAATATATACATAGTAAATTTTTTTTCTGACACAGGAGGTGCTGTGTAGTTCAGGCTGGCCTCGAACTCCAATTCACCAGCCTCGGCCTCCTGGGCACTGGGATCACAGGCCTTTGCCATCACACCTGTCCTATACTGGCATTTTTTTTTTTTTTTTGAGATAGGGTCTCACTTTGTAGTTCAGGCTGGCTCTGAGCTCACTATGTAGCCTAGGCAAGCCTGGAACTCAGCAATCCTCCTGTCTTTGCCTCCCGAGTGTTGAGATTACAGGCGTGAGTCACCACACCTGGCACTGTGGTATGTGGTATTGATTGCTGGTGGGCATGAGTCACCCCCCCAGCATTTGTATGTGGTTACCAGGGATCGAACTCAGGACCTTGCGCTTGCGAGGCAGGCGCCAGAACCACTGAGGTAAATCTCGGGACCTATGCTGGCATTTTTGAAGTTTAAAGCCTCATGAGTAACTGGGATTACAAAAAAAAAAAAAAAAGTAAAAACATAGGTTAGAGGGCCGGAGATTTAACTCAGTGGTTTCAGCACCTGCCTCCCAAGTGCAAGGCCCTGAGTTGATCCCCGGGAACCACATACAGTGCTGGGCGTGGTGGCTCACGCCTGTAATCCCAGCACTCGGGAGGCAGAGGCAGGAGGATTGCTGAGTTCAAGGCTTGCCTGAACTACATAGTGAGCTCAGAGCCAGCCTGAACTACAAAGCGAGACCCTGTCTCAAAAAAAAAAAAAAAAAAAAGTAGGTGGGAAGCCAGGTGGGATGGTGCATCGAAGTCCCAGCATGTAGGAGGCTGAGTCAGGAGGATTGCTGCAATTTCTAGCCAGCTTGGGCTACATAGTAAGTTCAAGGTCAACCTGGACTACACAACAAGACTCTATCTCAAAAAAAAAATCAACCAGCACTCGGGAGGCAGAGACAGGAGGATTGCTGAGTTCGAGGCTTGCCTGGGCTACATAGTGAGCTCAGAGCCAGCCTGAACTACAAAGTGAGACCCTGTCTCAAAAAAAAAAAAAAAATTTCAAAACTCAAACGTCAACAATAGCAACAAAATATATATTGGCCATAGTGGCGCATACCTGTAGTCCTAGACCTTGGGAAGCTGAGGCAGGAGGTCTGTTGCTATTTGGATCACAGATTTGAGCCCTGTTGGGGCTATTTTGCAAAATCAGCCTCAAAATAAAATTTAAAAATGGCTGGAGTGCAGAGGCATAGCGCCTGCCTAGTGTGCATGAGGCCCTGAGTTCCAGCCCCAGCACTGCAATAGCAAGCAAACTAACAACAAAACCCAAGAAAAACCATAAAATGTGAGAGGAAATTTGCAGATCATGTCTCTGATAAGGGATTTATACCTAGAATATATAAAGAACTCCTAAAACACAATAATAGAAAGGTGAATGACTAGTTAAAAATGGGCAAAACATCTAAATAGACATTCTTCCGAATAAGGAATACAAATGGCCAGCAAACACTCGAAAAGATGTCTAATACCATTAGCTGTCAGGAAAATGCAAATCAAAACCACAAGGAGCAGTGCATCACACCTACCAGGCTGACCGCTGATAAGGAAGACGGTGAAAGCACTAGGAGCTTGTGGGAAACTGGGGCCCTCATACCCTGCCATTGGCATGATGCAGCTGCTTCACAAAAGTCTAGCGGCTTGGGCCGGAGGGTTAGCTCAGTGGTTCCGGCGCCTGCCTTGCAAGCGCAAGGACCTGAGTTCGATCCCCAGTAACCACATATAATGCTGGGCGTGGTGGCTCACGCCTGTAATCCCAGCACTCGGGAGGCAGAGACAGGAGGATTGCTGAGTTCGCGGCGGCTTGCCTGGGCACCATAGTGAGCTCAGGGCCAGCCTGAA
>PVIC010013935.1:0-37319 GCA_004025085.1 Thryonomys swinderianus | reverse complement strand
AAGTCTCTGCCTAAACCAATGT
Organism: Thryonomys swinderianus; assembly: GCA_004025085.1. Taxonomy (NCBI): domain Eukaryota; kingdom Metazoa; phylum Chordata; class Mammalia; order Rodentia; family Thryonomyidae; genus Thryonomys; species Thryonomys swinderianus. Next base: position 37,297 of record PVIC010013935.1, on the reverse strand, counting down.
CTCTAAGAGTACTACCTAACTTGTTTTGCAGCAGGTTTGGAGTTTGTGTTTTCATATTTAGGTCTCCAATCCACTTTGATTTTAGTTTTGTACACAGTGACAGAGATAGCTCTTGCTTGAGTCTTTGGTAGGTTAAAGCCCAGTTTTTGCAGCAACATTTATTAAAGAGGCTGTCTTTCCTCCACTGAGGATATTTGGCTCCTTTGTCAAATATGAGGTGCCTTAGTGTATCTCGTGTTGTTTCTAGATCTTCTAATCTATTCCACTGATCCTTAGGTCTGTTTCTTTGCCAGTACCATGCCATTTTTATCACAGTGGCTTTGTAGTAAAGTTTCAAGTTGGAGATAATGATATCCCCTGCCATGTCCTTGGTGCCTAGAATTGCTTTTGCTATTCTACGTCTCTTGTGGTTCTAGATTAATTTTTGGATGGTTTTCTTTATATTTGTGAAATATGCTGTTGGAATTTCAATCAGGATTGCATTGAATCTATATAGTAGTTGTGGAAGTAAACTCTTTTTTTTTTTTTTTTTTTTTTTTGCTTTTTGGAGACAGGGTCTCGCTTTGTAGTTCAGGCTGGCCCTGAGCTCACTATGGTGCCCAGGCAAGCCACCGCAAACTCAGCAATCCTCCTGTCTCTGCCTCCCGAGTGCTGGGATTACAGGCGTGAGCCACCACGCCCAGCATTATATGTGGTTACCGGGGATCGAACTCAGGTCCTTACGCTTGCGAGGCAGGCGCCGGAACCACTGAGCTAACCCTCCGGCCCGGAAGTAAACTCATTTTGATGTTTGTTCTTCCTATCCAGGAACAAGGGATGTCTTTCCATTTTTCTGATATCCTCCTCAATCTTCTTTTTCAGAGTGTTGAAGTTTTCAGAGTAGAGGTCCTTTACCTCTTTTGTTAGATTGTCTCTTAGATATTTCATTTTTCTAGGTGCTATTATAAAAGGGACTGAGCCCCAATTTCATTCTCTAACAATCTGTTATTTGTGTATAAAAATGTGATTGATTTTTGAGCATTGATCTTATATCCAGCTATGCTACTAAATTTGGACATTAAGTCCAGCAGTTGTTTGGTGGAATTTTTAGGATCTTCTAGATAGAGTATCATATCAACAAATAATGACAGTTTAACTTCTTCCTTACCTATCTTTATTCCTTTTATGTCTTTTTCTTGTCTAATTGCTGTGGCTAATGTTTCTAGCACTATTTTGAACACAAGTGATGATAGTAGACATCCTTATCTTGTTCTTTTTCTTAGTGTGAAAAGTTTAAGTTTTTGACCATTTAGGATGATGCTGGCTATTGGTTTCTCATAAATAGCTTTTATTAGGTTGAGATCAAGTCCATCTATTCCAATTTTCTGTAGGGTTTTGCTCAGGAATGGGCGTTGGATTTTGTCACACGCTCTTTCTGCATCAGTTGAGGTGACCATGTTGTTTTTGTCCTTGAATTTATTAATATAATGAATTATGTTTATCCATTTACATATGTTGAACCACCCTTGCATCCCTGGGATGAATCCAACTTAGTCAGGATGTATGACCTTCTAGATTATTCTCTGTATCCTTTTTACCAGTATCTTATTTAGGATTTTTGCATCACTGTTCATTAGGGAGATTAGCCTGTAGTTGTCTTTTTTAGTTGGATCTTTTAAAGGATGGCAGTGATTCTTCCAGGTGAACAAGGAAGGAAATGCCTTCTGGCCTGATGACTCGCCTTATAGCTCCTCCTATAAAGTTGGAAATAACCTCATACATCTGCACAAATACAGATTGCTCACTGTTCTGGTGCTGAGTTTTTATAGAGGTGGGAAAATGAGGCTGGAGAAGCAGCCAGTAGAATGTCCTGGGCAGATTTTAAATAGAGATTATAACGTGATGTTCTTTAAATAGGGAGAATTTCAAAGGCTTAAGTGAGAATGATTTGATCTAATTTGAACTTGAAGATGGTGTAGGAAAAGGAGTAGGAAGTTCTTATATTGTATGAAAAATCTACATTCTTTGTTTATGCTTCTCACATAATATTTTCATTTTCTGTCCCCACAGTCATGTGTTAGTAATATAGAGGATATTTTGAATGGGGTAAAATGAAAGGCAAGGCAATGAGAATATTTTATAATAATAGTTTGTTTGAAAAGTGTTCAAGACCAAAATAAGATTATTTCAGTAAGTCTGAAGTAAGGGGCCTTGTCAATAGAACTGTTGCAGGTGAAGAACAAGGCTAAATTGTCTGGAAGTTCTCTCCCAGGCCACTGAGTAGATTTCAGCCTCTAAGTAACAAATAGAAACTGTAATAATAGGAGCAGATTTCTGGGAAATAAAGTTTAGATTTGAAGTTAATTCAGAGTATCTCTCAAAAGCTCCCTAGGGGAACAACACATATGTAAAGGAGTCCTAAGCATATAGGTGCTAGTTTAGGCCATGATCATAGTCAAACTGGATAGAAAGTGAAGAAAGAAAAGATTGGATACCTCAGGTGTTGGATTCAGGCCTGCAAACCCTTACAGAGAATTGAATGAAGATACAAAAGACAGAGAATATTTTTTAGCAGAGTTCTTCACCAGAATCGAGTGAAGCCCTGAACTAAATCCCCAGATTTATTGAGGAGTGACAAAGACACGCCTGTTTTGCTGAGCACCATGTTTGTTTTAGGTGGTGAGGCAGATGAGCAAGGCATCCTGACAGTTTGGCTCAATAATGAACTTCTTTCTCCCCTTGGGAGTTCCTTGTTTTCCTAGTGAGGTCCATCTCTGCATCAGTGGGCAAAACATCTTACCTTCAAGACTTTCTAGCACCTCGGAATTAGCAGGCTTCTGTCCCTCACCAATCCCCACGTTAGTCAACCAAGCAAACATCAACCCATTGGGTGTCACAAGAAGTTAAGGGGCTGTCAGAGCAATAAGGAATAAAGTGAAGACAAATCTACTATAAACTATTAAAATTTATTTTACTGTGACAAAATGGTCAGTAATTATAAATGTACAATTATAATTATATAAGTTCTTTGATATATATGAAATGTGATATGTAAAATAAAATCCATCTTGATTTACTTTAAATTTAATATTGATAAGATGTTCATTACATATTTAATAATAACTTTTTTCATAAAGTTTAAAAACTCAAATATTGTCTCTAGGATCCAGGTGTGTTCAAAGTCACTGTATTGTTCTTTTTGGTTTTTGTTTTGTTATATACATACTTTAACTTTTAACAAGGATGGATGGTTTACATTTTCTATAAATCAGTTGCACATTTTCATAGCTGCTTTTCTGTATATGTATATAGATGATTATATTTTTCCTCCTGAAAAAGTTTTTTACTGAAAAAGGTTGATTTCTCCCGCACACCTTCCTCTAACATCTTTTTTTTTTTTTTTTTTTGAGACAGGGTCTCACTTTGTAGTTCAGGCTGGCCCTCAGCTCACTATGTATCCCAGGCAAGCTTTGAACTCAGCAATCCTCCTGCCTCTTCCTCCTGAGTGCTGGGATTACAGGCATGAGCCACCACACCTGGCACTGTGGTATGCGGTATTGATTGCTGAGTCAGCATTGTATGTGGTTATGGGTATCAAACTCAGGGCCTTGCGTTGGAGAGGCAGGCGTGGGAAGCACTGAAGTAAATCTGCAGCCCATAACAACTTAATCTTTTAAAAATATAATACATTTCCCATGAACCAGAATAAAAATAACCAGAAAGTGAATTCTAATAAATCTTCCCCTCACCGGTTTTATTTCCACAAGATCTGCTTGATGCAATATAAATTCTTAACACAACATTGGAAAACTATTTGAAGTGACCAGTAAGACATTTATTGAGAATTTTGGAAAATAATTATATAAAAATAAGAGTAGCATGCAATTGCATTTTCTGAATGTCTGCTATGCTGTAGATTCTGTGCAAATAGGCACAGGGCTTCTCACATATCCTCACTGTGTATTGCACCACTCTGAGCTTCTTATACTATTCCATGTTCTTGCTTTAACTTTGTCTTGTCTGGACTCCTTGTGGAATATTTGCTCCAAATAGCTGCCCTCCTTGTGCTATGATACCTCCAGATCAACCATGACTTACAATGCATTACCAAAGTCTGTACAATCGCTCCCTTCTTAACTAAGTCATTGGAAATGCAATGTTATATTTGAGCAGAAAAAAATCATTATTCTGTCACAATAAATTCTTTTGCTTAGATATCTTCTAGTTCTTTCTCTCTTATATATGTTTTGTTTTTCGTGGTTTTTCTCTTTTTTTTTTTAGACAGGGTCTCACTTTGTAGTTCAGGCTAGCCCTGAGCTCACTAGGTAGCCAAGGCAAGCCTTGGACTCAGCAATCCTCCTGTCTCTGCCTCCCGAGTGCTGGGATTACAAGCGTGAGCTACCACGCCCAGCACTGTGGTTTGTGGTATTGATTGCTGGTGGGCGTGAGTCACCATGCCGAGCATTGTATGTGGTTACCGGGGATCAAACTCAGGACCTTACGCTTGCAAGGCAGGTGCCAGAACCACTAAGCTAAATCTCCAGCCCCATCTTATATATGTATTTTTTGTAGTGCTGCATATACTACTTAATATTTTCTTTTTTGCTTTGCACATAATTTTATATTCATTATTTTCTGTGTAGTTTTCATAATTATCATTTTCATGAAAAAAGCAGTACCACATTATAGAAAATAAATAAGCCACAGTCACTGTCTTACTATTTTGCTTATTAGTTCCCATGTGCCTGTGTTCAATTTGTGGTAGAAAGTAGGACTGTTTAAATAATTGAGGAAACATGTATTTCCATCTTTAAAATTGATAGTCACTTTTTCACAAAGGTCCTTTCAAATTCATTTCTTTTTTCTGAATTTCCATTACCTGACCTGTAAAATGAAGGTATTACACTTGATTATCTCTATAGTCCTTTTAAGCTGTAACCTGTGTATAACTATGAGTCTGTGATTGTACTAAAACTCTTACGTATTGATAGTTCTTCACCTTTTTATGTCATATACCCCATTATGAATGTGGTGAGAGTTTTGGTCCCTCTCCATTTAAAAATTCCTCTGTGTATAAACTCATAAAATGTTACATGTTGTACAGTCTGGTGGCCAAGAATCTTACCCTAAGCACAGGAAGTAAAAATTATGGAAATGATGTAGAAGTCAGAAAGTGTATTGGTATCTAAGAGGTGGGAGAAATGATAAGGCAAAATGTCCTTTACTCTCATACAATGCAACCCAGAAAATAGAAAATGGGAAGAAATTCTGAAAAGGATGTTTGAAACACATTGCATAGTTATATAAAATATTGACTTAAATAATTTAAAAATATTCGAGTCTTATGTCATGATTCCTTTAGAGGAATCACTGTAATCAAAGATAGTGGCTCTTGGAGCTATTATAATAGAAATGTTAAGCTCAACCTTATAGAATAGGAAGGAGAAAATAGGCAAGATCGTAACTGCTGAGCTGCTTCTTTAGGCATTAAAAACTAAACGTTTCCTAGCTTCACTATATAATTTAAAAATCTGTGAAATTACCTCAGGATTTCATTTGCCATACACAAACAGTAAGCATTTGTTAAATTATGCCTCAATAGTGATGATACCACCATTTTTTATAGGGTTCTCTAGTTATAGTGACGATAGTACTAGATCCTACATTAAAATGAAATTGCAAAAGGAAATGACATAATGTTGAGTATGTGCTGTTGAACATAAGTTTCATTTCAAGGCCCTAGTTAAATGGCTCAGGATTTTTCTGCCAACTTAAAGAAAGGAAAATGGGATAGTTTGGGGGAAAGTAAGAAGCATCTCATTATTTAAAATATATAGACTACGTTTACTTTTTGATTTATGTGCTTAAAGGACAGTCATAGGATGCTTAAGCTTTGAAAACTGCCAGACTAAGAGATTTTCAAACAACTCTCTTGCAGAGGAATGTTGGAATCAAAACTGTTTGGTGGATTCTTTGAGGGAGACTTTTAAATGCCATCAAGTCTCAGCGTGGATTAAGTGATGGTTTAAAATGAGCAAGTGTACCATAATGGAATGTCTTTTTTATTTGTGGAAAGCTCTTTCATATACTAAAACTTTTAGAATATTCAGAGCTGGACTCACAAATATTCATGGTTCTAAATTCCAGCAAAATATTTGTTCAGTGGCACTCCCCCACACCAGTTAGATTCTGAGTGGTCACTTCTAAATGCTGAGCACTGTCTATGTATATAACATATTCGATGTAGCTTTACCTAACTCCCAACAATCCTATGAGGTAGGCAGTGTTATTGTCACCCCATTATGAAACATACATGGAGAATGAATGTTAAACTATAAATGTTTGTCTGGCTTAAGTTTCCACAGCAAATAAATAGTGGGACAATTTGAACTTAGGCCATTTATTCCAAAGTCTGCTTTCTTATTTAGACAGGTTAAAAATCTTATTAATGGCTGCTGCTGCTGCTGCTGTTGCTGTTGCTGTTGCTGCTGCTGTTGTTATTGTTGGTATTGCTGTTGAATTGTGAAAATTTTAAATTGCTGAGCTACGAAGGAAATCTCTTTAGTGGTGCAGCTACCAGCTGTGACCCAGGCAGAAAGTCATGATACTAGTATAAAATAATTAAATCAGTATATGCTTTATTTATTGAATCAGACAGATAATTTATTGATGCCTATGACATCCCAAATACTAGCAATATACAGATATGTAAAGGTTCAGTTTCTGAGGAGTTCCATGTTTGAGAGAAAAACTTAGAAGCCCACTGGTGCACATTTGTATACGTACAAATACAGTGCAAATAGTGAGAATGAACATGTTGTTACATTCTGGATTTTAAGTGTCCTTCAAAGCCTTGTGTGTTAAAGGCTTGGACTCCAGGTATTTTCTTTGGGAGCTGGTAGAGCCCTTTAGGAAGTGGCCGGAACAGAAGGAAATTAGTCATTGATGCCTTGAGGGAGATTATGAGAGCCTCGGTCCATCTGCTTTCATTTTCTGCTGTCTGGATGCCTGGAAAAGAGCATTATGTACCCTCCTTTCTCCAGTGCACCAGTAATGTGCTGCCTTGCCACAGACCCAGGGATTCAGAAACTATGTGTGGACTGAAGCCTGTGAAACCATGAGCCAGAATAAATGCTTTTTAATAAGAGATTTATTGCATGTATTATATCACAGGAATAGGAAATTGATTCCTTCACATGTTTACTCTTTCTCATTCATAGTTTATATCTGTGCAAATACTTTTTAATGATTCATATTTTACAATCCTAATAGTATATGTAAAATACTAAAAAACCGTGTTTGTGTACATCTTAATTTTTATTGCCTTATGCCAGCATGATTGTTTATTAATCTTTGAAGTTTAATAGACTTACTAAAATAATCCCCTCAGATAGTGTGTGTCTTTCAGTCTGTAGGTTATACAGAGGATAAAGATTATGTGATTTATAAAGGAAAAATAAAGAATTAAAGCACTTTGGTGGTTTCAAGTGCTGAAGAAATAAATCTTGAAGTATTGAGTCACTTTTGGTGGCTAAGAAGGAATAAAAAGGGAATTCTAGGTGCTTATTTATGGGGTAAGCAGTGTTAAGTGTGGTGAAATCTTGTTGGATTTAAGGACCACTTCCCATATCAAAAATCTCCTCCGTCCATTAGTTCTTCAAATTCCACCATTAAAATTTTCTCCACTGAGGCATTTTGCCCCAAATTATGTCCTGTATAATTCTGTTGTTTTGCAAGCTGTTAAAAGGTATTCTAGGCTAGGCAAGGGAAAGTGTTCTGTAATCAAACAAGAAAATAAAATTGGAAAACACTATTACTAACCCCATTTTTGGCTGTTCATCATACCCTAAGTTAATAAACATTCTAAAACTTTACATTTAATATAAAATCCATTTGGTTTTATTTAGTTCAGCCCTTCTCAGTTTATCTAAGTATTTAATCCTTCTTTGAATATGGGATTAAAATACTACTTCTTGGGCTGGAAATTTAGCTCAGTGGTTCCAGTGCCTGCCTCCCAAGCGCAAGGCCCTGAGTTCAATCCCCATAACCAAATACAATGCTGGGTGTGGTGACTCACGCCCACCAGCAATCAATGCCACATACCACAGTGCTGGGTGTGGTGGCTCATGCCTGTCATCCCAGCACTCGGGAGGCAGAGGCAGGAGGATTGCTGAGTTCAGGCTTGCCTGGGCTACATAGTGAGCTCAGGGCCAGCCTGAACTACAAAGCGAGACCCTGTCTCAAATAAATAAATAAATAAATACTACTTCTCTGAAGAATTTTCTTTTAAAATGCCAGTGTTTCTGGGAAGGCTTGATAAATGATGAGATAGTGATAATTAAAACCTACTACCGACATAGTAAAATAGTATGCAAATTTACTGGGCATTTCTGTCTCAGGCACAGATCTGGAGTGGCTTTATGTGTATTGTGTGATCTCAGTGCTATGTTCCTGGGACAGTGGTAGTGAACCTGTTAGCTTTCATTGACAACAAACAGGTAGCTGTGCACATGTGCTATAGGTTTGCAACCACTGGCCTAGAAACTTTGTCATTTTAGAGATGAGGAGGTATGTGCTAAACAAGATTATATAATATTTTCATAGTTACAGTACAGTGAATGCCAGAGTCAGGATTCAAGACCTGGTAGTGTGACAGAAGAAACATCTAACCTGTCTTTATCACCACTTTGCATGCTATCACTGCTACAGCCTCAGGTCACTTAGTTGCTGACCCTTTCCCACAGCAGGCTGAAAATAGGGTTCTTCTCAGTTAAAACTCACATGAGTGCTGAGGGAAATTGAGGAGAAAAGCCATCAGTCCTTGGGTATTGGGTGGAGAGGCAGCGGTGATAAGAAGGAATGCAGTAGAAGAAAAATGAAGTGCAAAGATGATGGTAAACTCATCTAGTTTGCACTTCTCTCTGGCAGTAGTCTTAGCATAGCAAATGTTATGAAGTCGGAGTAAGTTTGTGTGACAGAGGCATTCAGAATACTTTCATATTTGTTTAGTCCTCATGAACAAAGTTGTATTTTAGGAGAGTGTGGGGCTTTTTCATTGATCAGATTTGAGTATATTGTATAGTTTTTAAAACAGAAACTTCAGGATATTATTTTGGTTCATGATACTGGGATGAGATATGGAAGTACATATATCATTATTTGTCTTAATAGAATATGTTTCTAGAGTGAGATGGGGTGGGTGATGATTTAGAAAATTACTAGAAATGTGTAGCTTTCAAATGTCAGGTCTAGTATCTTCTAGAGCAAATCTGTATTCTTTATCCTCTCTGTGTCTAATCTTACTGGTCACTTGAGTACCTGGCCCCTGTGGTTGATTCTCTGGCTGTGTTGACCACTTCCCTTGGCTTGGCTTTTCACCATTCTGTGCTTCCTTTAGAAGAGGTCCTGATACCAAAGCTAGAACTGAGGTCTTCAGGTGATCATTAGTATTTCCACTCTACTGCTATCTTTCCTGAAGAAAAACAAACTCCAGTACAGCACAGTATGTTTAATGTCCTCTCAGGCTAACTTAGAAAGGGCCTCCTATCTAGTCAACAGAAAGTTCTATGTCACAAAATATTTGTAAAGCATTGAAAATACACATTTACTTTGAAAATACTCATTTTGGGCAGTATCTAATGCAACAAAATTCCAACAGAAAAACAGCTGCCTATCATCTTCTGGGTTTTATCTTATTGTTGTTTGACCCATAATACCCACCATTACACTTAATGACAAAAACAAGATGGCATATTTAACCCCATGCCAAAACTAGTGTGTATTCAGCCTGTGGACAGTGAGACCAAAAATAAACCAGTGAACTGAAAATTCAGTTTAACCATAAATCTATAGGTGCACCCACCTTACCTAATTAAGAAGCCTTAAAGGGAGATTAACATTCTCTGTTGTTGTTTACCTCTGAAGTTTTGAACAAAATAGTGTAAGCAGAAGATACCCTAAGGAGCATTTCTGGAGAAATCCCAACAATTGCAGAGAGCTCCACAGATGAAATGATTTAATTAGTTTGGATAACACTATTCTAAAACATTTGAAACAGACACATGAAACTCATAAAAGCCTTGTATTTTCTAGCCTATGTGAGAATTTAAGGGTGCTTAAGAGCCTACTTTGAAAGATTTGCTGAGCCTCCCTTGATAAAAATGTGCTATTACCAAATACAAAATGCAGAAAAGAAGCAGTCTGTAGTATTAACCAATTGTCAGTGCACTTACAGAATTTAGAACTGGAAAGATACTGTAGAGTTGCTTTTCACAAAAAAAAGAAAAATCAACTGATTTGTAGATTATCTATTGACTCAGTGAAGGTCCCACCACTAGCTTAGGTAAGAGAACTAGCTTAGGTAAGAGAACTGGGCAAGACTCCAGCTGCCTAAAAGGCAAGAAGAAATTCATGGCTACTCGATCCCACATGTGCAAGCCAACTTTTCTGACTGAACAAATAGTTGTTCAGTGAGTTTTCTATATAATTTTTATTCATTTCTAACTGCGTCCCTGTGTACCTTGCTAACAGTACTAGTTGTAAGCTAATACTTTGCCATGGTCCAATCATTTTTGCCTCTGCTGACCGAACAGCATACTGGGAAAGCTTTTGCTTATAAACTGTTCCTTCTTCCTCCTGATGTGAGACTTCACTGAAGTGGCTTGCCAGGACAGCATGAGAAAAACACATGAAGAGAAATGTGGACTCACCGCCTCTCTGAAACCTCACTGTCTTCCTGAGCTCAGTTCTTCTATGCTCCCCCTTTCTGTTTTTGTCTTCATCTGTCTATCTGTCCACCTGTCCAAAATGTTATAATCCTAGTGGATACTTGGTTGTAGGAAGAGTTAGAGATCTAATGGTGACCCAAGATAGTACTAAGACTAGTAATATGTATTTTTCCTTCTTTTCATGTATCTATGTCTGATGTTACCAAGAATTCTATCATTGTATAAGTGATACAACTTTAGAATTTCACTGAAAGAATTAATAGTTTTTCAATGTATAGGATAAAATTTAAATATAGTACTTTAATATCTTTCTATAGCATGTCATTGTGTCATTAAAATTTATACTTGAACTTATTTTAGATATGATCTATTAATTTTTTCTATTTTCTGGTTTATTTTGGTTTATATTATAACCTTTCTTATGTGGAAAATGCCAGATTAACTGATCATGTTTCTTTCCTCATTGTTAAATAATAATATATATTTTATACTTTACCTAGGAATTATATTTCTGTCCCTCTGGTAATGTATCTATCTCTTAACTCTTTGGGGACAGAAAATGGCATATGATTTACATGTGACTTGCTTTCTTTTCTAAAGTTCTTCATATTATATTAGGCAAAATGAATCCTCCTGTCCCAGCTTATGGACACATCCCCTAAAAACTAAATCAAAGGTGAAGTCTGATCATACTAAGATAAGACTAAATTAAATTAAATCAACATTTATCAAGAATTCTGAATGATATAATGTATTTTCCATTGCTTTACCTTCAGTAAAATATCTTTCTTTTACTTTCTTTTACTTGAATATGGCTTTTAGGAGTCTTGTTTTTAGAACTTCTGTTTGTAAAAAAAAAATTTTAAAGAGATACCTTTATAATTACTATGTAAGAACTATGAAGTGGGAAAGAATACATTGGCAAGGCATATTACAATTACTTTGTCATGCATCTGGTTGTGTTGGCATATTTGTTTAATTAAATTCCCTGCTAATTACAACTGTATGTACTTGTGTTAATTATTATTTGCTTAACACAGGCAACAGCATAATTCTTTAAAGGAAAGCAACTCACTTTCTATTTAAATGAAATTCTAATTTAATATGCTTCCTAAAATAATAGTGATGACAGTTCATTAGAATAGCAGTTTAAAAATATTTATCTACCTCAATGGAATTTGGACTAGCTGAAATTTAATAGAGTTGTTTTAATATCCAGTAGTAATTGGGACTAGGCTTTAGAGTAAAATAATTAACCTCACCAAACCGTCAGCTGAAGTATTCTGCATATGGGTCAGATACTGAAGGATACAAATTTTACTTTTTCAGGAGACTCTTTCTCTGCTATTCCAGACCTCTTTACAACCTACTCCAGAAAAGAGGGAAGGAATTAGTACTGGACAGTGATTCTAAAAGACCGGACAATTACCATTCACTTTCTAGTACATTCCCTGAGGCATTTAAGGCCAGACTTCTGTCCAGACTCCTTAGATATGATCTCTCACGCCAGTTCTTGGTATATTTCTGGGCTTTTTCAAAAATGTCAATCTTGGGCCGGAGATTTAGCTCAGTGGTTCTGGTGCCTGCCTCGCAAGTGCAAGGTCCTGAGTTCGATCCCAGTGACCACATACAGTGCTGGGCATGGTGACTCACACCCACCAGCAATCAATACCACATACCACAGTGCCAGGTGTGGTGGCTCACGCCTGTAATCCCAGCGCTTGGGAGGCAGAGACAGGAGGATTGCTGAGTTTGCAGCGGCTTGCCTGGGCTACAGAGTGAGCTCAGGGCCAGCCTGAACTACAAAGCGAGACCCTGTCTCAAAAAAAAAAAAAAAAAATGTCAATCTTGCATTAAAGTTCAATTAGGATTTCCAGTGGAGCTGAGTCTTTTCTGTTGCCTACTCTTCACCCTCTCTTCAGTTTCAGATTTCTTCTACCTCTATAGGTATCTATCTCCTTCTTTCACAATTCTGAGTCACTACATAGTTTAAAAAACTTCCTCTGCTTAGGTTAGTGAGGTGATAGGAGCTCTGTGCTGCACAACTGCCCCTTCTTCCATTAATATCTGCATTTATTTAGTTTGACTTTTATTGGTTCTTTTCCTTCATTTTCTTTACAACTACTTTCTCTGGCTAAAATACCAACTTAATTTTTCCAATTTATTTCAGTTTACTTTCCCTAATTCAGATAAAAAAGACTTTTCTCAAGTGCTTCATCTTTGATCCACATAGAAATGCATTTTAAATAAAACCTTTTAGGGTAAATCGCTAGTTTACTAAGCCTTAGAGTTCTTCTTTTTCATAAAATGCAGGTTGTTAGTACCAGGTGTAATGGTAAATACCTGTACCCAGCACTTGGGAGGCTGAGGCAGAAGAAATGCAAGTTTGAGTTCTGGCCAGGCAATTTACCAAGTCTGCCCAAAGTAAAAACAAAATCAAAGAACAAAAGGGCTAGGATGTAGTAGAATGGTACAGTGCCCCTGGGTTTGATCCCCAGTATGACAAAAAAGAAGAAAAACATGGTAATGATGACCATATAGAACTAGAGAAGAAGTTTAATGACTTAACATAGTATAAAGTCTCCAGTCCATAATAGAATTTAGTTAAATGGCAGGCTCTGTGCATGCAGGATGCATGTATTCAGACTCATTTGTATCTGTATCTGTGTGTCTGGGTGTGTCTGAATGTTTATTTTATATTTTTGGTGCTGAGAATTAAACACCTTGCACTTTCCAGGCAGGCACTGGGACCTCTGAGCTATGTCCCCGGCCTATTTTAAATTTACTGTTTAGATACAGGTGGTGTCATTATCTTCCAGTCTATTTCAGCAGACAAATATATTAACAAATGAGAAAAGATTTTTAATATCAGTGCTTCTCAAGCTTTTTTAACTGTGGAAAATCTTTATAGTTGAAATCTTACATGGAACCATGTGTGACTTATATAAAGGAGAAAGATGTGACTGTTCTCCATGAGACACGAGGTCCTTTTGTGCTGTTTCAGTTCTGCAAAAACCCTGTAGACTGAGGTCCATAGTTTAAAAACTACTGAACCATGAGTTTGAATTCACTCACGTTAATGAGTATCTGCTGTATACTGGGTACAGTGCTAGCATGGGAGATGAAAGTAAATTAAGACATAGTCTTTTACCTCAAAGAATTCACAGTCCAGTAAACAACCACAGCTCTGAGATTCAGTAATTCTAGATTCAAATAAATATATCAATAGTTGTAAACAACAGGCAGGGGAAATAGAGTTGTGTTTACCCATAGATTCACCTAGGAAGGTTTCCTCCTGATGGCTTGAGCTATTTGAAATGTGTTTGCCAAGAATGGAATGGAATCACCATATAAATAAAAACCTCTGCAGGCCTATGGAGGACTAAAAGATGACTGAAAAACCTTAGATAGGAAACATAAGCATATTCTCAGTATAGTGTTCCTCTTAAGGAAGAAGAGCAGAACTAAGAAGTTCAAAATGAGATGGGATGAGAAAGATGGATCCAGTTGTCAGACAGTTTGAAAACTTGGTTAATAGCCAGTGTGGCACATTTTAAATTTTTTACTTAGAAAAAAATGCTCTTCAGAGAGTGTAGTGTTGTCCCTATGCCATGTCAGTTGAAAATAAGCAATCAGTAGTTTAGGACCAGGACCCTGAGATATGTCTGTCTGCATCTGTCTATCTATCTGTTTTCTCTCTGTCTCTGTCTCTCTCTGTCTCTGTCTCTCTGTCTCTCTCTCTGTCTCTCTCTCTGTCTCTGTCTCTCTCTCTCTCTCTCTCTGTCTCCAATGCATCTTTATCCTTTAGGCACCTAAAAGTAATCAAAACTCTTGTTCAAGTTCAAGCTGTCACCAAGATAAGTAATAAACCTTAATTAGCTAAATGCAAATGCAGTGTTTTTTGTAAAGAATTCTCTTAAGTGAAATTTGTACCTGGACTACTGGAAAGTATTATCTATTAGTTATATGATAAAACTTTAATGAATTCCATAAAATTTTATTCCAAATTTAGGACATATGTCTAGTTTGATTCAATAGATGGTCTTTGATAAGCTGTTTTGTACGAGGCACTTATTTATGAGGTATAAGAGGAAAAAGACATGGCCTGTTCTGTCAGAGTCCAGGCGCCTGGTGAAGAAGTCAGAAAGTAAGTTTTTCAAAATATTTTTGCTAAGTGCTACAGAAAAATTAAAAAGCACAGATTATAGAACTGTGGAAAGGAGGCTGTCATCCCTGACACTTGACTGGAGAATGAGTTAGGAATTAGGCAGAGGAAGACATGGAAAACTATCCTGTGAGATATTATTGGGATGAAAATCTGGAACCAGAGACTGGCTGGCCACAGGCAAGGTTGTATAACTGTAAAGGGGCCAGTTCTCAACCTTTCTCAATATCACTTTCCACATCTACATTTAGTGTTTATCTCTAAGAAAAATTAAATGTGAGCTATATGTAAAGAGGCCAAGACTGAGTGCAGTCAGTGGCCATTTAAAATCATGTTGGTTTCTCTTTGAGCAATGGTAATTGGACTTCCATTGTCAGGATAATAAGTGTGCTATTTGATAGCAGCAGCTGAACCAGGCATCCACTTATGCAGTGGTTCGGTTACAAAAGTCGAAAGTTTTGATTCCCATTAATATCCTATTTTTCTCAGAGTTTTTGAACAAATTTGGTTTTGATCCATAAAATTTTTTTATCCTGAGGTTGTGTCTGGTTTTTATTCCAATTCTAAGGTCTGTCTGCACACATTATGCCTTGAGCCATGTAGCATGTAGAAGGACAAACGATTTTTTCTTTTTATTCCCTTTATTAACATCTATGGGTTATAGTTAACATTTAAGAAAGGAGACTTATTTGAGAGAAACTTTTGGTTATTTTCTAATGAGAAGAAAAGCTCTAAATGTACTATGTCAGTCATGATAGATAGCAAAGCAAATCTGAAGATTGCCCATATTCCCTTTATCATGAATGTTTAATATATAAGGGAGCTGATATTTGTTCAGAATTAGCTTCCAGGTTTGAGGGACTATTAGTAATCACTACGGGGAGCCCCATACTTCTATTATATTTGCCACCTCCTTTTCTAGAGGAGAATAATTTTCCATCTACTCAAAGCAAAATGCCTTTGTTTTACTGGTCTCATCTCCTGTATTTTAAATATGTTCGCCTTTGCCAACATAAGACATTAAGAAAGTAACCAAGTTATATGTTGGTAAAGAGTAGATCATTGTTTCAGTAAGTTTGATGAAATCAGCGGGTAGAGCCTCTGTACTTGTAGAATGCTACCTTCCTCCTTCCAGTAGCTATTTCAGTCATGTTCTTAATGTGCTTATAATTATTTTACAATCACAATATTAGTTAACCATTGTTTTGTCTCATTAAGCACCAGGTTTGTGTTATCCCATTTGTCTTCACATAACAATGTTCTGATTAGGTAGAACTGCAAATCCAGTTTTTCACTGAGGAATCTGTAGTTCAAGAAGTGAAGCAGCTTGCTTATCACTGTACAACTGACTGTTGGGGTCCCTTCCAGGCTCAAAACATTACAGAGCCATACTCTCAAACATCAGGCTGTACTGAATTTCTTGAATCCTTCTGTTGTCCTCTAAAGTAGACTTTATACATGACAGTCTTTTCTGTGAACCATGATTTGATCTTTCATGATGGTGTATATTAGCTTATTGGTAGTTTTGTTTGTAAACATTGGAAGTAAGCTGTAACCAATGCATACTTAATAAGCAATTTATTCAGAAATTGTACATTTGCTAGTAATAAGCCAGACATTATAGTAGGCATTGAAGTTAAAAAATGAAAACATAAAATGATATCCATTGTCCTTGAGGAGATCATATCTAGATGAAAAAACCTACAAGAAAATAATTATATGTAATTCCTTATCCAAAAGTTTGAATTCCAAAAGCTCTGAGAAGTGAAGGCATTTTGTGCATGAATCTCTAGCTCTAATACTTGACCAGAAATCATAATGGAATAGTTAATATGTACAAACTGATCCTACTATCTAGCAAAGGTGAAAAATTACATCCTGGATAGAAAGCAGGTAGTTAATGGGGAAGTGTTTATTGAACATATAAGAAGAAAGAAAGTTCCTGGTAATAGGAGGGATCCCAAAGAGAGGAGTGCTACATGATGTCTTTGCCTACGGTCTTATATGGATAAGCAGAACATGGGAATTTATCTGTCCAGGGTCACTTATCAGAGGTGGCTCTGTAGATCTAATATAACCAGTTAGGTTCAGGTTTTGTAATACAGAGCTCCGAAGAAAACCAGCTACTTAACTTTTCTAAATTCTTTGAACTCAGGCCTGGGATATAGAGAGAGGTTGTTTACTTCATGCTCTTGCTTAGGGAGCTGCTTTCTGGGTTTAAGTCTTAACTCCTGATATTTTCTCATTTCACTTTTGGTCTCCTGAGTTTCGTAATCTACAGAGTTTGGGGTAACTCAACTCACCCACTGTATATATTATTTCCTCTGTAACACTGACTAGCAGACTCTATTTTAGGCCCTCTCACTTACTAACTGCCTAATTATAAGCTAATTTCCTAAGATACTTTTTATAATAGGATGTGTCGTCTCTACTTGTACCTATTAGGTTATTTTTCATACACACATCTGATTATGAGGTACTATCCAACTTCTACTGGATTAGCTATATATATGCCCCCCATAACCTTTCTATCATTCCTGAGTTCTGAAGTACATCTGATCCTCAAGATTAAGTTAAGTGGACTGTGGGATCATACAGTGAACAGGGGTATAGTAGCCCAAAGCGAGGAATAATACATACATATATTTTGATTAAGTTTGCTCTTCTCTGGCCAGGCACTGGGGAACACTGGGAAGGCTTTAAGGAAATGGATCATCTCATTGATTTTCTGCTTTAGAGAATTTCCTCTTGCTGTAGTATGGAAGCTGTACTAGTAAACTAGATTAGAAATGATGAGAGGCAGTGGCAGTAAATAAAAGCAGAGGAGAGAGGTTTAAGAGATAAAGGGCCTAATACTGACTTGCAGGTTTTCTAGTGTCACAACCTCTAACATGTGGTCCACTCATTTGTTTATAGTTTGATAGCCTATTCCTGAATAGTCAACTATCTTCTGTATGTCTTGCACATCTAGTTTTATGCCTGATACATAGTTACTGCTGATTGGACAGTTGGATACATGTGTGGCAAATGAAGAATTTGTTTTCCTTTTTCTTCTTCACTTAGCAACCCAGTTCACAAGCTCTGTTTGCATTATTAACTTAGAGAAGTTGCCAGTACCACTTAAATCTTTAGGTAAAGTCCTGTAGAAAATGCAAAATACAATCTAGATTTTGATTTTTCAGTATGGCAATTACTCTTCAGTACTTCCTGGCCAAGTGTGAATATTCAATGTGTATGTACTTTACTGAGTTGTATTTTTTACATTTTCATAATTATGTAATAGAACCTTTCAGCATTTGCCAGTATCCTAGATCTTGGCTAAGCCTTTAGCAAGAATTAGAACTGACTTTACCAGAAGTCATAAGTTTATCATTAGACCTTTGGCATTATGAGTGTTCCTCATTCTCTGACTACTCCTGTGGAGGAAAGATGGGAGCAGATGTATCTAATAGAGTCTGAAATTAAGTAATTTGGAAGTTTATACTAGCTCAATTTGTTCTATGGTCATTATCCTCTTAATGAATATTTGTTGACTAATCATTTTGGTTTTATCCAAGGATATTCAAAATATTGGGCCATAAGAAAATGTATGCACAGGGCCGGAGATTTTGCTCAGTGGTTCCAGTGCCTGCCTCGCAAGTGCAAGGTCCTAGGTTCGATCCTGGTAACCACATACAATGCTGGGCGTGGTGACTCACGCCCACCAGCAATCAATACCACATACCACAGTGCTGGGCATGGTGGCTCACGCCTGTCATCCCAGCACTCGGGAGGCAGAGGCAGGAGGATTGCTGAGTTGAGGCTTGCCTGGGCTACATAGTGAGGTCAGAGCCAGCCTGAACTACAAAGCGAGACCCTGTCTAAAAAAAAAAAAAAAAAGAAAGAAAATGTGTGCACAGAGTTTACATTGCATGTAAATGTACAATACATTGCTATTTTCTGCATTATGTTCATTTCCATTCTATACTATATGATGCACAGTTGAAATACACTGCTCTGGTCATTATCAAAAACAAACACTTAAGCAGATACAAAATTGGCCTCCACTTCTGTGAACTCATAAAACGATTGGAGATGTGTGTTGTAGCACCCCTAAAATGGAGTGGGTAAGAGTTACCATGGATATAGTATTTGTAGTCTTCTACATAATTTCTATCAACGGACAGTCTTTTGTTTTATGTCATTCAGCTTCATTTGCTTGCTTAGCTGCAGAATGGTGTACTTCTATTTGGAGAAGCCAATGAGTAATCTTGTGAACAGAAAGAGGAATTGAAGGAAATTACTTACTTTCTACATTGATTCAGATCCCATTTCATCTTACCCCTCTAGTTAGAGGACATCAGTAATGATTTTGTCTTTGCAGCTCATTCCTAAACAAAATTAATTGGAAGCTAGATAGCTCCCTAATAACCATGCTTGTTTTTGCATAATAGAAGGAGAAAAGGATTAAATTCTTTGTTCTAATTAATAGGAATGAAAATAGAATTGCAATCCCGTGGTATGGCAAAATGAGAGAAAATAAAGCTTGTAAGTAATTTTCATGGTTGTTTAGGAATAATTGTTTCATTATTGAGTTAATAGTTTTTACAAACAGCTTCCATTTCCATATCATATTTTTGCAGTCACTCTTTATTGAGATCGCCTAGGCAGAAGATGACAAGAAGTTGTGTTAAATCCATCATTTGTCTAAAATATGAGTTCCAAAATAGAGGAAGGAGATGCACAGGAAAAGAATGAGGTATAGGAGAGAATTAAGGGGTCAAATTAAAATAACTTGATTAATAAGACAACAAAATTCATTCACCAGCTTGTTTCAAAGGAGACTCTTATTATTCTGGAAAGAAATTAGACATCAGATCCCTCAAAGGCCCCAGGCTCTGACATGTGTTTTATAATGGCAGTTAATTAGATACTGTCTGCAACAATCATAGGTTGTCATTTCTAATACATTTCTGGGAAGTTAAAGGACAGGAGAAGTCACCCCTCCCCATTTTACCACTTCCCATAACTAAAATCAGTTGCCAAAATTAACTATGAATATATGAGGCACAAGTTCAACAATTATACAGCCATTCTGCAAGTCTGTATCTTCTATTTAGGATGTGCTTCACATCCCAGGCCATGCTGGCTGGTTATTTAGCACACAGAGATGCTACTATAGTGTTGATAATATTTAGGGACATCCTGCACAGCAGCCTCTCACACGTGGTCTCCCGGAAGATGCTTCTTATCCTTGCACCTTATACATGAGAACACAAAGCAAGTTGCAATTAGCTCCTCCCATCTAAAACAGAACTTGCAGGGCATTAAGGTTAATGCTTCATATTTATAACAACCTTAAATACGGATAACTTCTGCAGTAGCACTTAACCTAGACTGTCCATGCCCCCACTTTGGCCGAATATTGTTATGAGGCAGTGAAGTATAATTTTAAAATAAGCAGTGAGGTAGAAACCCTGAGTGTGCCGGCTTAAAATCACAGATTGTCCAAATTTTATGGGTTCATGGAAATTACCTAGTTCTGTTTCTTTACTGTACAAAGACATTTGAGTCTCAGAGTACTAAAGAGTGTGCAGTTTACCTCTTGGCAGAGCTGAGTTGGAATTCTGTTCTGAACTGTTGTTCTCTCTCCTAATGATCACTGTGTATGGACTTACTACCTGGGTGACTGGGTAAATCACTGGACATTCCTGAGCTTGATTCTCCTGATGTGTAAAATGGGCATAGTTTAATGCAATCCCATACATGCTAGACAAGTAATCTACCCCAACCTAAAAAAATTATTTTAATAGTAACAGACCTCTGCTTCCCTGCCCCATTTCCAACCTCCTATTAATACCTATTTAGAAAAAAAAAAAAAAAGAAGAAGCCTAATATAGAAAATTTGGAGCAATTCCCTTTAATCTACATATTTACTAGATTTTTGCTTTTTGAGCTACCTGTATAATTGTGGAGGGCAGACAGGTTTTAGAGTGACAGCCCAGGAGCTTATGCTTACTAGAGCAGATCATACCCCCGAATATGCCATCTTCCACAGACACTGAAGTCTCTGAATACTTTCATATGGATTCTGATTAACTTTTACACTTAAAGATTGAGTTACCATCAGTGGACGACTAATTTAAGTTCTGAGAAGTTTCATTCCTCCTCTCTTTAATATAGTCAAATGTACACCCAATTACACTATTAAAATTCTATCTACAACCCTTCTGGCCTAACAAGATTATATAGTAGATAGCACGTATCTTTAAAGATATGTCTGCTGGGGGCTAGGGATTTAGCTCAAGTGGTAATGCACCAACCTTGGATGCACAAGGGCCCAAGTTCAATCCCTGGTACTGGGAAAAAAAATGTCTGTTGTCTACCAATAAAAGATACAGTTGAGGTTTGTTTTATTTTATGGTGGTGTTTTTAATGTCGTCAGTATCTTAATATAATACAGCTGGTCTTATATTAAACCACTGTTTCATATCCCTTGCAGTTACAGACACTACTTTCAAAATTCACAGCTGGAATTAAGACTATGGTATATGTTAATCAGTGAATATTCTGTGTATAGAATAATCTGACATCAGAAAGCAGATTAAGCCATAGCCCTGATTCCACTTTGTGATTCTCTACAGCTAACCAACCAGAACAGGGAAGGACAGGATTGTGGGATATTAATATCCCTGAAGATCCAGGATGATATTTAAATTATGCTCAGGCATGAACAGTATACACATAACCAGTTTGATATGGGTAGCTATAATGTCACTTGTTTTTTAATTGAATGGAGCCTACCTACCAGGTGTGGACTCTGGGGGTTTGTAAAAGTTTAACATTGCTCCATTAGGAAGGACAATCACATTGAAAAAATAAGGAAATCAACAACAAGAGATAATTATGTTACGTTAGTTTAGATAGAACCTGTCACACAGTAAGTTTAAAGGCCAATTTAAAATATCTACTTTGTTCAAGCCTCTCTTCCTACTCTATTTGTGTATATTACAGTATATGGTCCATAACTTATGGACATTTCTTCTGAGCTTGTGTTTCCAGTGGGTTTAGTTAGTTAGACGTTTTTAGGTGAAATAAATGGGCTATTCAAAGCATACCTCTGGACCATTCTCAGGTATTACTGGGGCTTATGAATAATTCACAATGTCAAATCAAAGTTTATGTTGATGTCCCCTAAGGACTTGAGCTTCCACTCAGATTCTCACCCTTCTCCCAACTTTGTTAGCTGAGTAAATAAGAATAAAAACATGGTTAACCTGCCTAAAGTCTGTTGCCTTTAGCAGTAAGCCAGACATACAGCAGTAGAACAGGACATTGTCTTTATCCTTTGGCCTCCAAACCTAGGGATTTTAAATGAATTTAATTCTCTGTGGAGTCATAATTGTGGCAGGCAGTTTTCAAGAAGACAGACATGATTTCTTCTGAATTTTTGTTTTCAGAAGTAAAAAAATTGTACATTTTCCCAAAGTTCTTTAATTCTACTGCTACATCCTGAGAATTCTCATTGTTTTCAATCCACAGTATACCTGTGCTTTAGAGATAAGGAGAAATCATTATGAATGAAGTCCATAGCGTCTGTGGTGTGTGTATCA
Source organism: Thryonomys swinderianus (assembly GCA_004025085.1). NCBI lineage: Eukaryota > Metazoa > Chordata > Mammalia > Rodentia > Thryonomyidae > Thryonomys > Thryonomys swinderianus. Next base: position 14,834 of record PVIC010013935.1, on the reverse strand, counting down.
ATTAGAATACTGTATAGTTTGTATCATGGAAAAATGTCTCCAAGCTACCTGTTAAGTCATTCAGTAAAAGAGTCGATTTGACATTCTCACTGGCTGCTATAAAAATATATACCCTTCCTAATCTGGATATATAATATGTCATTATTTATATACTCTTGCCTATACTTTACTATCCATAATAAAATGAGACAAAATGTTAATGTTATCTACCAAACATGTAGCAAGTATTATCTGGGATATATTCTATCTATAATTTTCCTGTGCACTTAATATTATAAGGCTACATAGGACTAACATAGCATTCTAGTCAGCTCACTAGCCCTATAACCAAATACCTGAAGCAATTAAGTTACAAAGAAAAAATGTATTTTTGCTCACTATTTTGTAGGTTATGGTCCAGGACTGAGTGGCTTCATTTGCTTTGAGCCCCTGATGGGGCAGCACATCATGGTGAGTGTACATGGTGAACCAACTATATAAATCAAGAGCCAGGCAGCAAAGAGAAAGAGACTTAAGTCTCACAGTCCCTTTTGAAATGGTGCCTCCAAGAACTTATGATCTCCTATGAGTTCCCACCTTTGCAGTATATGACACCCCCAATAATGCCACCATGGGGCATTAATCCATAAACATTTAGAGATATCCAAACCTTAGCATGTGGATAAGATATCTAAGACTATATTTGAATTTGGGGGGGGGGCCTGGCCATGTCTTCTGTAAGGTATCCGCATCTAACAAACCTTTGCATTCACTCTTGTGCTATGTGTCTTAAAAACATAAATACATAGGAGATAATAGGGCTGATACAACACTGTTAATGCAGATGAGCCATGATTATAGACCATTTGACATACCAAGAGTTGAATTTTGATGTGTTGAGGCTTCATAAAAGGAATTCTAGGAGATACAAGAATAGATTTAGTGCTATGGAAAATTAAAAACTGCATAACTTCATCAACTTTCTAGAAAGAATTATAGGAATCTTATTTTGGCCTGAATCATAATGGACTTAAATCCATTGGCTATTTCTGGTTATTCTGCAAGTAAAAAGTACTCTTAAATTAAAGAAGTATCTATTTCTACCTGGACTACACAGATAAAGGACATTATGTCTTCAAGTTGTAAGGTTGTTATTTTAAAGTCTAAGAAAGGTGCTTGAGGAAATTGAGTTTTCAGTTTCTTCTTTCTACAATATCTTTATTGATTCTCACAGCTCTATACCCTAACTATACCCATTGGTGCCAAGAATACAAGTAGTATTTTCTCCATACTGTTGTTCAGCAAAATAAGACTACACCAAGCGACTGCTCTTCCTTTCCTTTTCTGATGCGCCAACTGCAATGACATGATGTGTGTGTAAGCTTCAATTCTGTATTAATTCACTATTCAATCAACTTTTAGGAGTTAATTGAACATCTTGTCTCTTGTTCCAGACATTTGGCACATGTTGCCCTAAGCTCAATTCCTTTCTGTGGAGAAAAGGACCACCAAAAAGAGCTAATTGACCTTTTTGTGAATGATGAATTGGGATCCATTTTGAATATGGACATGATTGATCTAATTTTCAAGTTCATGTGTAATTTATGAAAGATTCAATTCATGTTTGATTTGTATCCTCTTAAGTCATCAACATTATTTTTTAAGGGTTATGAAATGTTCAAGTGCTAACATTTGGTTCAGGGAAGGCTATTCATATGCCAAATATCTTGGATTAAGTTCAGAAACCTATTGATTTGGGGCTTCAAGTGAGTGTTCTTAACAAAGTATAATTTTCTGTTTCCTTATTGCAGGTTATGGGCCATCCCTTTGTCCCTTGCTTTCCTAATATCTTCCAAATTACTTAATATCTAAGACTGATTAGTTCATATTAAATATGAGAAACTTAACTGTCCTGTAACCAGACATCCCTTTAGTCTTCAGGAAAATAACTAAAATGACTTTAGTCACTTTTTTAGGGTGAAAATAAAAAGAATAAAACTTTAAAAGGCCAATTGAATTATATGCTCTATTTTTTCAGGCATTATTTTATAGATGTCTTTTATTGTAGATTTTATAATGTGTGGTGTGCTAAATCTACAGGTTTAAACAAAGGGAATTCTTTGAACATACCATTTATCAGAATTTCCATTAAGAATGGAAACCATGTATATACTTTATTCTTTTAGATAACTGCTTATTTTGGTGTGTGTGTCTGTGTGAGTGTGTCAGAAAGAGACAGAAAGAAAGTATTAAATTTGATTTCATTAAATAACGTTCAGAAAAAAAGAAATTCCCTGGAAACTTTATTACTGAATTCTGTGTGTAGGTCTGATTAAGATAGTTTAACAGTAGGCCTCTGAACCATAATGTATAGTAAAAATAACTTCTTCTGAAGGCCATGTAAGAATTTAATCCTTCAGAGCAGAAAAGTAACTTGGCATTTGTGTTGCATTTCTTCTGAAGAACAGGGCAGTATTATGGTTTTTCATAAAATCAGGGATGGTCTGATTTGAAATTGTCAGAAGTAGAAGAATATTAGAAATCCTAGTTTGTTGTTGGAAATGCAGACTTCAAAAAGCCAGACTATCTAGTTTCAAATCTGGCCCAATCATATATTAGCTGTGTGGTTTTGAGTAAGTTATGAAACTTATCTGTGCTTATTTACTAATGTGGAAATAATAATAAAAGTTCTAACTTTTATAAGATCTTTATAAGGATTAAATTTGTTAATACACATATAGTTTTTGGAATAGTCTCTGACATATAATCATATAATTAGTATCACCCTGCCATCATTCATATACACATATATTGGAGAGAGAGACCCCAAGAAGTTATTATGGAGTTTGTCTTGATACCATACCTTGCCCAGGTAACAGCCTGTAACTACATCTTTCTTGCATTTCGATGGTACTTTTAGCCTTGCTTTTTGACCATCTTATTTTTTTCATTATTCAGTAAGCTTTATTGGTACATTATATACACAGCTCACAATCACACACAACATTGGGGGATTTGTACCAATATTGACCATATTATTTTTAAGATGAAGAATATCTCTACAAGTATTGCAGAAGTATGCTTAGTTGATGAGAATCACAGGCATTACCTCAAGAATATTTACCTGTTAACCAGAATTGTGCAATGATTGAGAAGAAAGGTCTAGAGTGTTAAGTTTTCACTCAAGTTATCATCCATTCTGTTCTGTCGCTTGATTCTGCCTTGGGAGGCAACTAATGAGGAGAAAGTATAAACAGAGTCCCTCAAGACTCCCTGATTAACCTAAAATGTGACTCGATATTCTCTTACCTTACAGTCTTCCCACTTCCAGGAGGTAGGTAGAATTCACTTACTGTGCCTCCACCATTACACATTTAGAAAGTTGTCACAGCCTCACCAAAGTTTCAGAGCTGTTTTCCTCTTCATCCCTCACCTACCAAGAAACAATTCTCAAGCAGTAATTGTTTTATCTAATCCTTTATTAATCTGTAATGTGGCCTCTGTCGTGTGGGTTTTTTCTTGCAGTTTAATTGTACTAAAATGCTAACAGCGTTTCCCTTCTGATTTAGCCTCAAACGAGCTGCATCCGATTTTAAGTAAATTGTTACACTGTTAATTAAGATTTCATGGTCAGCTTCCATTCCTTAATAGACGTAATAGGATTTGCCTTCACTGTATCTTCAAATAAGCAATTCTCAAACATCTTATAATCTCTCCTGCTGCCTTTGAAGATGTGATTTAATCGAAGGATGATGAAGCAATCAAACAAATTCTATTGATTCATATCGGTGGATATAAATTATCCATCAGTGAGTACCTTGGATGCAGAATTACCTCTGCAGTTTAAATTTCCATTGCAGTATTATATTGGAAAGGTAATTTTATTTGGATAGGCCACAGGGTTTAGCTTTTAGCTACTGTAAAATTTATATCTACTTACCACTTTCATTGTATAAGTGAGAGGTTTAAATAGTGTGCATTTAATGTGCTTGTCTATAAAAGTGAAGTTTTTCTTTTTAATGGCTTTCTCAATACTACTAATTCACTTTTGCTGTAGTGCTAGGTGAGAAATGTAGATTTATGGATCTATAAAATGCAAAGAGAAGGAAAAAGGGAGAAAGGAACAATTTATTATCTTAGAAACTGGGTTACTTGAAGCTTTTCAGAATTTAGCTCGATCATTGCATCATTTGGAAAATTTGTGTTACTGATTTTTTTTTATGGTTGGGTCAGAAGACTTACCCTAATAATTTGCCAGAGAAGGGTACACTGTTCTGAGAGTTTGGGAGAAGAGGAGTTTGATAATGTAGGAATGAAATTTGTTTGCCAAGTGATATTATCATAGAACTAATTGCTACTAATAGTTTTATACAACTAGCTCTATTTTTATTTCTAGTCATATCAGTGACCTAAACTGTTCAGATTAATAGTGAATATAATTTCTAAACTGAAACTCGTCATTTTTTTCTATTTGAACAGTTTCTTGTTTTTATGATTGTTTCCTAAGAACCTAAAGAAAAATCACACATTTAGCCTTTTATTTGACAGTATTACTAAGTCAGTAATAACTTTTTGTTTTTTCTGTATTTGGAAATAAGTCACTAATATGAGTGGACTCAATATTTGTTAGGCCAGAAGTGCAAAACCAGGTGTAAGAGCTTGTCATTAAACTGCTTTATTCCTGCACATATTTTTTAAATTGCCTTTTTATGTTAATAGAGACAGCTACTTTCTTAGACTTAACAGCTCTCCCAGATTCACCAGGAGACTACCATAGTTTTTCTGTTGCACAAATAATTTCTGTGAACAGGTTTCTTTCAACACTGTAGTGCCCTGAAGAATTCCACACTAGGCATGAGTATGCCTGCTATGCCTTGAGTCACTGGCTAGGAACACGTGAGGGGATGAAAGGGAGCTGGCACAAGGCCACAGAGATGCAAAGATGTGACCTGTACACAGACAGTCCTCTCTGTTCCCTGTAGCAGATCCCTGTGATGGAGACCTGAGGGACACATCTACAGCTGCCACATTTCCTTTAGCATGACATTATTTTTACAACTAAGAATTGTGACTTTTTGTCTCCTGAAATGCAAAATGAGTATCAGATCTACTAAAAGTGGCTCTTACTGTATGCTGTGCTTCCTAGTGACTCACCCCAAAACTGGGTAGATGACCATTTATTAGTCTTTGGAAGTAACCAGTGGCCAGTGAGTCAGCAGCTCTGATAGCAGCAGAGTATACTACTTATTTTCCCTCAGTACTTTAAAAAAGAAAAAAGGCCAACTTTATAGCCAAGATGCCTTTCTATATATGATAAATACATAATATCAAGAAACAAAAAATTGAAATGTAGTATTCCAGACAGTCTGTGAAGAAGGCTGTTGTTAGGTAAACATGTTTTAAGTGCTATTCTAAGTTATCTGATTCTTTTTTTGTTACCTCAAGTTGATCACTAAAATCAAAATTAAACCAGACCTTTGGGAGTTCCTAGATTCATTATAAAAAGTAAACAAGCTCAGTTCATGATAGCTCAGTCTTGGAAACAACCCAAATGCCCACAAACTGGAGAGTGGATAAAGAAGATGTGGTTTTTTTATAAAATGGAGTATTATTCTACCATAAAGAATGACAAAATTGGCCGGGCGTGGTGGCTCATGCCTGTAATCCCAGCACTCGGGAGGCAGAGACAGGAGGATTGCTGAGTTCAAGGCTTGCCTGGGCTACATAGTGAGTTCAGATCCAGCCTAAACTACAAAGCGAGACCCTGTCTCAAAAAAAAAAAAAAAAAAAAGGACAAAATTGATTCATTTATGTGCAAATGGACACACCTGGAGGACATGCTAATGAGTGAAATCAGTAGATCACAGATAGGCAAATACTGGATCTTCTCCTTGATATGAGCACCTGTAGATGTAAATGAGCTCTAGAAAGTATGACAGTCTTTGTAGAATGGGAAATTTCCAAAGGAAATTTGGCGTAGGGATATAATGAGGGGAAGGAATAAATATGATTCTGAAGGAAAAAAAAAATAAACAAGCTTGGCCCAGAGATTTAGCTAAGTGGTTCTGGCACCTGTTGCACAAACACAAGGTCCTGAGTTGATTTACAGTAACCCCCCCAAAAAAAAACAAGCATTCTATAGTTGCAAAATTTTAAGGATAATTTATTCACACTATAGTTAGTTTTAAAAAATTAGGTTAGGAATTTTTTAAATTCAGTTTGGGTTCTAGTTCTACCAGCTACTAGTTGTATTTCCTTAAGAAAAGTACTTAATAATTTTGAGCTTCTTTATCTGCAGAATTCAGAATTTGGAATAGTAATGAATGAAGAGACCCTTTTCATTTCTAAAATCCATTGACTCCATCAGTGTCTTGGGAAAATCCAGTTACATAGCCCTCAAAGCGCAGCCACCTTGTCTAAAGCTGATGGAGAGCTGTGTGTGTCTCCTGTGAGTCTGCCTTGTCCTAGGCTTGCTTCACCTTTACAAGTTTAACATGAGGCTTAGTACTAATTGGTTATGACCTGTGGGGAGCTATGGGACTCAGAGCCTCAACTCCCAGCTACGTCCTTGGCTTACTCATATAGCTCATACTCACAGCTCATACGTCTCTGGGTAAGTTATCTAACTTAACATTAGCTGCAAAGTAGAAATAATGTGCTTTCATCCACACATGCCATGTAACAAGTGATGACACAAGAAATATTTAATTGCTTTTCAAATTTTAATCATTACTGTGGCTTTTAAGTTTAAAAAAAAGTATTGCTTTTTCAACCCTAGCTTGTATAAGTTTTTCTACATAATTTATTTTGAGGAATGAAGACAACCATGTTGAGTCATTATCAGAAAGCTAGCAAGTGACATGACTGCTTTTGTTAATCTACATATTGCCAGGTATTTGTTAAAGTATTACATTAGGAGATGTTATGTTTACACACATCCAGGTTGACTAAAATTAATGTAACCTCCGAGGACAGGCAGTCACTGTGCCATCCACACTAGATACTTAGGCCTCATGAATTACTAACAAGCAAATATCCTTCCTTGGCTTTACAAAACTGTTAGATCATTTCAGATCACACAAATGCTCCCATCCTTGGGGCCTTGAGGACATTAACATTAATCAAAGTGATGTAAAATTCAATTAGAAATTATCTGATTCTTCTGCTTCTTGTGATTGCCATATGGAAGGAGTCTCCTGTGCAATAATCTGCTTGAACAGATGAGTCCCAGATCCGGGATACAGAAAGCTTCAAAGGTGCATTTCAAGTAGGTGCAAAAAAACACTCCCAACATGGGAGACTTCTTCACAGGATCCTCCATAGTAGAAGAGGAGCCTGGGGCAAATCATACTTCAATGGGCCCCTGAAACACTATTTTTTAGATAAAATCTTCTTAAGTGAGACTGTCACCTTAGAGTAAATGTTCCCAAAACCTAAATCCACATCACAATTGTACATGAATGTGGGCAAAGAGCTGTGATAGCAAAGTTTGATGATTTATCCATCAGTGCGTACTAGTGAAACAGATTTAATGTAATATACACAAATACATAAGAATTTATAAGATTGAATCACAGTGGTCACACACAGAGTCATATGTAGAAGTGTGCAAAAGATTTACCTGCTTGCCGGAGATCTGAATGATCCAGTCACAAGCAAGACCTCACCATCCTGTCCCATATGAGAGCATATCAGGAGCTAAAGAATCTGTGATAGAAGGCTGAAGGGTTTTACTGGAGTTTGCAGGGTTGTGCAGGAAGCCTCAAGATGCTGTCCAAGGTGAGGTGAAAACTGGAGCTCCTCCAAAGAAACAGAGGTGTTCCTTTTTCATTCCCCTTTTATACCATTCAGGTGACAAGCTGCCCCTAGGGTGGGTCTTCCGTATTCATTAAATCCCCTCAGACACACTCAGAACTATGCTGATCCAATGTAGTAGGGCGTCTCTTACTCAAGTAGACCCAATCAATTAACTGTCATAGATGTGAAGCATTTACAGAAAGACAGAACAAGTCTCCACAGATACAGGGCATCCACTCATAGATTCTATTCTGATCAACAGCCTGAGCCTTTGGAAGATAAATAAAGGTTTGATTCCATCTGTGCTATTTATTTGCCTACTGACTTTGAGGAAATTACTTAATTCCACTGTTCTTCATCTTTAAAATAGAGATAATGTTTATGTCATGGAAGTATAATGAAGATTAATAAGAAACATGTAACAATTCCTACAGTGTTTCATATAATAACATTTAGCAAACATTTTTTTTTAATTCTGTAATGCATCTGCTACCACAGATATGAACCTTTGCATCCTTTGAAAAGCTTACAGTTTTGGCTAGAGGACTTAAAAATAGCCACAGGCTACCAAGACCTGCTCTGGTTGGACATATCCAGTGCTTTGAAGTTAGCTATGGTCAATTGGAAGAAGATACATCATAGTCAAGTGCTCATGTAATGTTTGATGCTCCCATATGAATCACTGCTACACGTGACATCATCCTACTAAGGCATGGTTCTGACCATTATCCCATTTTTGATTCTCTTAGAATATAACTACTTTCCTAAACAAGTTTTATGGTTCCTTGTGTCAGAGGGCCCTATCAGTCATCTCATTCACCATGCTAAATCATCCATCTTTATGCTATTGAACTTTTTTATATTGAAACATAATAAAGTATGCATTCAGTGTAATGTGGAAAGAGCTTAGTGTATAGGATCATTGCTTATAAGTACGGTTAAAAACAGGTTTGGAAAAGATGAAAGTTGAGAGATTGACAGACTTACAAAGATGGCTTAGTTCTTTCTTACTTTGCTTTTACTAGAGGTGCACATCTACAGAACCAAAAGTTAGTGCAGATTTGGGGCTATGAGGCTTTCATATTACATTAATTTATCTTATGTAACTGAATTCTGGTACTTAGTTATTGGCACACGTATAGTGTGCAGTTCATGGAAATTCATTTTGATGTGCAAGGTTTGCTTTCATTGAACAACTTATATGATAACTTCTTTCTCCTATCCTTAGACTATAAAACAATAAGAACTATATCCAATGATATCATTTTGGGATTGGGGTTGTAGGTCAGCAGTAGAGTACTTCTCTTTCACATGCATGAAGGCCTTGGTTCAGCCTCAGCACTACAAAAACAGAAAAACAAACAATAGAAATCTATTTTATCGATTTTCAATGATATTACTAATACAGTAATTCAAACCAGTAAGAATTGTGCCACTTTTTTTCATAAAGCACTTTCTCATTTGATTTATACATGGTCTTCTCTTTGCTTAACTTTTTTTCATTTTACTAAGCAGAAGTCAAGTGGAATTGCTTGTAATAGTGTATAAGTTATTGAACTCTAGTGGTTAAGCCTTCAAGAGACCATTAAGAGGACAGAAAAATACACCTTTGATATCTTAATTTGATCACTCTAATTGAGAAAATACACCTTAATAATTATTCAGTAGGTCTATTGACCTGATCATTCATTTGCCTTCTAATTTGGACTCTCAGTCCTTGTCTTCCTGAGTGTTATCTCCACTTAACTAGGTGATATATGCAGAATACTGGACATCAATATTCAGGTGATGGAGCACAGGCCTTGACCTGTGTGTCTTTTCCTCCTCTTTACTCCTCCCTAGAGTCCTTTCTTCTCAGGTATCACATTGCTAGCGGGCCCCATCAGGGAACTGACTGTGGATTGGGAGCTGACAGCAAGGCTAGTTAAAATGATGCTTTCAGATTTTTTCAGAGTCTGTAATTAAATGACATCACTGAGTCTTAAATGCATCTGCTGCAAAAAAAAGTCAGAAGGCTAAATTATCCCATTAAGGAGAGAAAGTGTTACTTGGTGTTAAAGAATCCCAAGTTTAGCATGCTGAAGAGTTGCTTCAGGAAAGCTGTTGAAAGCCAGTTGAGCATGGAACATAGAGGGAAGATTGGGAGGCTGAAGACCATGTGATTCAGAACAAGCTGTTCAAGAATCACAGCTGCACTCAAGCTAACTTTTAAAAAAAGAAACCATTAGAAAATTCTTTTACTTTCCCAAATGCAGTTAACTGCTTGACTGCTGGTTTTTATTCCTAACAGCTGTTTTATCCAGGCCCTGCAGAAGGTATCTTCAGCTATGTGGCCACAGAATGGTGTATTTTGGTTAATTACAGCAAAATTGGAATGCAAATAGGCCCATGAGTTCAGTTCCCATAAAACTAACTTTATTAAATTAAATCACAAAGTTATCATATTCCCATTCCCACCTAAGTATCTTTCCCAGATTACTGTCTTATATCAAAAGGGGACCTGGAAAAAAGAACCTCTGTTTACTAGTTAAAGCTATTGGAATAATAGCTAAAAATTGTGTCTCCCAGGCCTATTTGGCTAAGTGTAATTTCTAGAACCGGTGTTATTTCTTATACATTTTTGTCATTATTTGTAATGCCTTCTTTAAAATATCAAAAATAATACTGCAAGCATTAGCTTGAGTCAGCATTTTCATGTGCCTAGTCATGTCCATAGAATTGAGAAATTCTGTCAGTTGATTGTTTTCTTTCTATATGTGTCCAGTTTATTTCAGTGTGTCATAATTAAGTACTCCTTAAAAACTGTTGTTAATTTAAGGATAAACAAAATGGGGGAACCTAGGATAAATTGGACAAATATGGCCCTGCAGTCTCTTTCTCCCCTAAGTACTCACTCATTTTCTCTAAACTGCCTGGCTCCTTCCATCATCAGTCAGTACCTGAGAATGCTACTATTTTTAGTCACCAAATTGAATTTAAAGGAAGGGATGAAAGACAATTAGGTGTAGGTGTTAAGTCCTGATTTTCTTTAGAAAAACTAAGAAATCTTACTTAACATCCCAGCTTTGTCCTGATGTACCAAGTATATGAACAAAGGGTTATTTTGATGATAATTAGAAAAAAACAATACCAAAGGCTAAAGTCTTGTAAGCAAGAAAGTTAATTTTTGGAAGGACATCTCATATAATCCAACTTTTGGAAGAATAGAAACGTAAGAGCAGGCACTGGAGAACCTAACAAGAGGAGTCAGTGAGTCTTCTCTCTGTAATATCCTAATACAAGCCCAAATTATTATCAACTCCAAAATGGAAGGAGTGTCACTCTAGGCAGCTATCTTTTGACACTGTTCAAACCACCTAAGGCAAAGATAGGCCAGTGAGCAGAAGAAATAACGTCAATGAGTCTGCCCTCGCAGAGGTTATAGATGGTTCTCTCAAAGGGGTCTCAGAAGCCGCTCTCACAGGATAGAAAGTGAGGGAAGGCCCCGAGGAGAATTTAGCAGATAAGAAATCTGGTTCAGGGAGTTTCCTGGATGATCGTAAATTATAAAAATGTAATAATAATTCTCAAAGAATATACTGTTATTACAAGTAATGAAAGACTCTGAGTCTGTTGTATATTTTAACTGTCAAAACCACATTACACTGACTTATTTTCTAACTTTCCATCTGGGATGTATTCAACTCATTGATATCTTCATTAAGGTGTTCAAGGACTTGTCACTTTGACTAGTGAGATCTTCAACCCATTGACCATATCAGCAGGCAAAGCATATATTCTCATGTAACAGACCTGATGCCATTAATGTTAGGCTGCTCCTGGAAGAGTCAGAAACTGCTTCCAGCCTCATAAATAATGAGCATACAACTAACAGCCTGATCTTCCCAGCAGAAATAAAAGTCAACTCACTTCACAGTGTATAATAAGGTCAGTGAATCATTGGTTGCTGAGTGAACTCCACTTCCCCCCAGCCAGAGAGAAACAAGTTTTCTTTCTTTCCATCTTTCTTTCTTTTTTTTTTTTTTTAGGAGCAATAGAGCATGCAGTAGAATGTAGACAGGAACAGAATTTGATGAATTGATTTTCACTGGAAAAGTCTGAGAGATGTCTTCACCTGAGATTGCTTAATAGTCCTAAAGCTTTATGTCGCTAATGAGCCTCTGCCCATCCCACTGGGGGCACTTACACTGTGCTGAGCACTGACTGAGTAGGCTGAAACAAATGATGCAAAAACATGATTCGATTTCCTGGAACTGAGAGGGTGATTACTGTAACACCTCAAATTGCACCAAAGTGATGGAACTTAGGCTATTGGTAGAAAAACATGTGGAGGCTATTTACCTCTCTCACTAGTTCATGTTAGTCTTATTTCACACAATTTGTATTTTGTGGATGGTTACATGCATTCCGTTTCAAATAAATGATTAGACAAATTCTTCATGTATTTCCTCCCCCATACTAAAGCTAGACTGTCTTAGGTAAGATTTACAACTTGCGTATAACTGAACAGACAATGTCACAATTTAAATATTCTTCACTTTCATACAACAAACCTCACAGAATAAGATTTGCAGGTACAGTTTCATGCTACAAGCCACCAGGGGCTCTGCAGAACTTGCTTGTCAATCCATGAACATTCATTCCCAGGCATGTGGTCTCAGTAGTGTTCACAAGCATTAAATTCACTTAGAAAATAATTAGTAATCAAAAAAAAGCCTTTAAACTCAACTCTCTGAAGCACGGAGGGAGATATGCATTACAGTGGTTGAATTACCAGTTTAAATATCTACTTTGGTTCTAGACATAATTAGGTTTTAGTGAAAGAAGACACTCATGTAGATTGGGAAATGTGGAATGTTTTAATCATTGAAATATTTTTTCTTAGGGCTAATATTAGGGACTGTTATTGAACTATGCATCTTCCTTTCTCCACTGGGATTGATGAATTTTAACATTGCAGTACTAGAGAGATTCTGGCAGCTGACCTCATTCAAAAGCTGCCTGTTCAGGGTGTCCAACTCTTAGCTTGTCAAATAAGTGAGAAGATGCACAAGTGTTTGTACCACAAACCATGATTTGTTAAACTTATCAGCACCTGTCCACATTTATTTCATCTTTCTGAAATAAAAATTGCCTTAGATTTAGAAAACAAACACTCATAACTCTAAAAATTTACCTTGACAGTTATGACTTTCATTGTCATGTCTCTTGAGTTTAGAAACAGAATTGATCATTTTTCATATGAAGATGAGACTACTTAGAGGAATTTTATGGCTTAGAATTTGGGGGATTATAGTCATCTGTGAGACTCAGATGAGAACTTGTGAACCCTGGAGAAATACTCGTGCACCAGACCCATGCAGTTTTGGCGCACAGCATCAGGCAACTTGCAGACCCAGCTAAGGACCTTGCTTTAGAGGAGCTGCACCAATGGCCTTTTCTCCCTCTCTTGGTGTTGAGTGCTCCTTTCAGTATTAATGAGCCTTCTTTGCTTCCATTCTGATCCAAGTTAAATAGCCCATACTGTTTCATCCCTTCAAGTACTACACAAGAACCTTTTCACATTGTCCATAGAAGCTGATTACTTTATTTACAATGAAGGCATTTTCCATTTTTATAAATATACAAAAAAAATTTTTAAACCTGCTATAGAAGGAAATTTTTCATGAAGAGCAAAAATCTAAATTACTATGCCACAGTGAAGTCATAAGTGGAGCTATAATGTAAAGTATGCAATTTTATCTCAAAATGAAAGTACAACTGTAAAACCTTAGACAATTTTAATGTTCTATTAAAATACAAAAAATAATAAGTATTTATAGTTATTTTAAGAGAAGGGAATGTATAATAGGGAAAAAAAAGTCAACTTTAAGTAAAGAGAACCACATTGTGAGTTATTTTCCCAGGGTGTTTGTTCCTTCTGTCTCTGGGACATTCATAGGTCTATAAGAGTAAATTGATTATTTGGAAAATAAGCCCAATACTTTGAATTAGTAATTGAAGACATTTAGTAAATAGGAGGCCTCAAAATCTTCAAAGAAGGCTTTCCACAGACCATTCTTACCTCATTTTATCACCTTCACTGACGCTTTAATTCTAGTGACTTTTTTTTTTTGAGACAGGGTCTCGCTTTGTAGTTCGGGCTGGCTCTGAGCTCACTATGTAGCCCAGGCAAGCCTCCAACTCAGCAATCCTCCTGTCTCTACCTCCCGAGTGCTGGGATTACAGGCGTGAGCCACCACGCCCTGCTCTAGTGACTTTTTTTAAACCAGTGCTGGACATCAAACTCAGGTCCTGCACATGTGCTAGATGTAGACCACTGAGTTACACAGTAGTCATATTTCTAATGATTTGAAGAGTTTAACAGAGGTAACAGTACTGTTTATCTCAACTATTTTTATCAGATATCTCACATTACTTTTGAACTATAGATCTCAACTATGTACTCCTCAAAGGATTTTCAGCCTCACGTTTCCTTTCTAACAACACTGAGAAGATCTCCCTTGCATTTGGAAAATATGTTCCTCTTTATGTTTCATGATACAGTGAGAGTCAGATTTGACAACCGTGAATACAGGGAAGCTATTTTTTCCTTGTGTATCTCATGTGCTTTTTGTTATTTCATGGTACGTGTGTATTTTTCATCTCTCAGTTTCTGCATTCCACTTTGAGTCCTTCATGGGGCTTCTAAGGTTTTTGTCAAGTTGAAAATATAATCCTTTTTGTGGCATTTTTTATTTTCATTATTATTATTATTGGCACGTTTTCAATACATGCAATTATGTCATATCAGAAAGTGGCTACATGTACATAATACAGCTTGGTTCTGTTTCCTTCATTTTCATCCCCTTCCTGCTTCCCTTCACCTCCAAACCCCCTTTCTGAATTTTGTTCTTATTAGTTTTATTAATGTTACCTCATGTTTATGACATGCACTTACATTCACTGAGGTCATCAGGTTCCTGTACATGGCATATATTTCTTTTAGTTCTTTTCTCATTTCCTCTCTCCCCCCACCCATTTTCTCTTGGACCCCTTCTTATTTGCAAAAGAATTAC
>PVIC010013934.1:0-37280 GCA_004025085.1 Thryonomys swinderianus | reverse complement strand
CTTTGACTTCTATTTTATTTCCTTACCACTGTTTCCCTGACTTGTGTATTGATTGCTTTTCCTTAGAGATGCCATAGTAGAAAGATGAACACTTTTTTTCACATGTCCCCATCTTCAGTCCCCCTGAACCATTATCTATTTTGTTCAGAAGGATCTTTTGTATCCACCTTTTAGGTACACTGCCTTGTATGTTCTCCCACTACCAATCTGTTCACATAATATGTATTAGAAAATATTTAGAAAAATGTAGTGAGGGGAGGAAGTAATAGAAGTAGGGGAGAAAGTAATAGATGCTTATATAAAAGTAACTCTTTTTACTTACTTCACATTTTGGAGGAAAGTAGGCTGCTGGAGATTGAACCCAGGACCTCACACATCTGAACACATGCTCTACCTGAGCCAAACCCCTGGATGTGCAAGTGTTTCTTGAGCAGTTGCTCTTTCCCTTATCCTGGTTCATTCACCTTCTACTCCTAGATTTTTTTTCTTTAAATTCTTAAATTATATTGAGGACTTTCTAGAAACCTTTATTCAATTCGGTTTATCTTTTATTATGGTTCCTGTATCTTGAAGGTGTGATGTATTGGTTTCTGTATTTTATAAGCCTGTTAAATTTCCCCTTTACATGCTTGTACCTTGCACTTTATCTAACTACATTGCTATCCTATTGACTGAATTATGTCAATTTTTTGTTTGTTTTAGTTGTGCTTCCCAACCTAAGATCAGAAGATATGCCATCCCTTTTATCTATAGATCTATTTCATGTTTTGGTAAGTGTTTAGTAAAATTTTTTGAAGTCATTACATTTATAATTTTGCATCTGTTACCTCCTTCAGAGTTATATTCTCTTCAAGATTATAAATTCTGTAAAATTTGGTTTCTTTCCATCCTGTTTATAAATAGGTATAGATTTGACTGAGAGCATCAAAATATCTTAAAAATGAAAGCATATTTGCCTTTTACTTTCTAATTGGTCTTGTTCTGGGTGATTATATCCATTGGTGTGAAAGAGGTAATCAAAATATACAAGGAAGCTGGGGATTTAGCTAAAGTGGTACCTCACCAACTTTGGAAGCACAAGGGCTTGAGTTCCATTCTCAGTACCAGGGGGGAAAAGAAAAGGAAAAAATATATACAGGGAATATTTACATGTGAAAAATATTTACCACAAAGCCAGGGATTTAGCTCAGTGGTTCCAGCATTTGCCTGAGAAGCACAAGGTCCCGAGTTCAATCCCTGGTACCACATACCACAATGCTCAATGTAGTGGTTCATGCCTGTCATACCAGCACTTGGGAGACAGGAGGATTGCTGTGAGTTCGAGGCTTGCATGGGCTACATAGTGAGCTCAGGGCCTGTTTGAACTACAAAGTGAGACCCTGTCTCAAAAAACCCTAAAAATTAAAAAAAAAATTATCGGGCCAGTGATTTAGCTCAGTGGTTCCAGCACCTGCCTGGCAAGCACAGGGTCCCTGATTAGATCCCTAGCAACCACATAAAACAATACCAGGCATGGTGACTCACCCCCACCAGCAATCAGTACCACATACCACAGTGCCAGGTGTGGTGGCTCATGCCTGTCATCCCAGCACTTGGTAGGCAGAAGCAGGAGGATTGCTGAGTTTGAGGCTTGCCTGGGCTACATAGTGAGCTCAGGGCCAGCCTGAACTACAAAGCTAGACCCTGTCTCAAAAAAAAAAAAAAAAAAGTAATCACAGCAAAATACATACTGCCATTAATCCCCATAAAATTATGTCACCTCACTTCAGACACAATTATCCCATCCTTCCCAACACTTCTGAAGCAGTCTTGGAAGTCTTCTTTCATGAGTGTTTTTACAAGGTCTGATCAAAGCTATGCTGAATGCTGCTTCCAAGTCCATGCAGTGGAGAAAAGGCTTGTGATACCCTGGCGTGTCCTTCCTCAGCTGCTCATTTACCAGATCTGGCACCATGCAACCTGGGCTTTTCTCCAAAGCCAAAGCTTATCCTTGTGAATCAGCCACGACAGTTCCACTACCAGTAGCCTGAAGGAGGACTTCCCAGACCTGCTTTGGAACATGTCCCAAGTGAGAGCATCTCAGGCAGATTGATGCCAGTGTGCCTTTTCACTGTACCACGTGTTTCTGGTTGTGTTTGTACCGAGATCCAACCCAGGCCTTTGTGCTTGCCAGGCAGGCACTGGGCTGCTAAGCGGAATCCCCAGACCTTAAAGTGAGATGTTTCTGGTGGCCCAGTTGGTTGGTTGGTTTTGGTACAGAGAATTACATTCAAAACCTTGAGCTAGCCAGGTGTGGTGGCTCACGCCTGTAATCCCAGCACTTGGGAGGCAGAGGCAGGAGGATTGCTGAGTTCAAGGCTTGCCTCAGCTACATAGTGAGCTCAGGGCCAGTCTGAACTACAAAGCGAGACCCTGTCTCAAAAAAAAACCCCAAAAAACAAAAGAACCTTGAGCTTGCCAGGCAGGTGGAGTGCCACTGAGCTACATCCTCAACCCTATAATACTTTTTTTTTTTTTTTTTTTGAGACAGGGTCTCGCTTTGTAGTTCAGGCTGGCCCTGAGCTCACTATGTAGTCCAGGCAAGCCTGGAACTCAGCAATCCTCCTGTCCCTGCCTCCTGAGTGCTGGGATGACAGGCGTGAGCCACCACGCCCGGCACTGTGGTATGCGGTATTGATTGTTGGTGGGTGTGAGTCTCCACGCCCAGCATTGTTGTTTGTGGTTGCCGGGGATCGAACTCAGGACCTTGCGCTTGCGAGGCAGGCGCCGGAACCACTGAGCTAATCCTCCGGCCCAATAATACATATTTTTTATTTAAACATTCAGTGCTTTTTATCATACCTCAGATATACAAGCAAACCTTTTCTGACTCTGCATTATTCCTTCTCTCCCAATCCCCTTAACTTAATTGTGTGAGCTATTTTAAAACCATTGCTTGTTTAGTGACAGCCTTAGGCTATAGGTTCACCTGTGCTTCCCCAGGACACCTGTAGACAAGTGATAACTTTGGGTTTGTTGCAGAACTTTTCCCTCCTTGTAATGATTGCATTCCTTTAAACCTACTTTCTCAAACAAAAGCTGTGATGAGTTTGGAGCATGGAGTTTGTGGTTGACTATAGAGTGAGCCCACACCCCACCCTCATTATCTAGGCTGCTGCATGGTGGGTGTCTGTCCCTGACTCTTGGCATCTCCTGGAAAACTTCAAAGAGAATGCTAATAGAGGTTCCCCTTGACCCAGCTATTCCCCTTCTTGTCTTCCCAAAATAATTACAAGCACCCTACCACAACAGTAAGTTTATAATAG
Organism: Thryonomys swinderianus; assembly: GCA_004025085.1. Classification (NCBI taxonomy): domain Eukaryota; kingdom Metazoa; phylum Chordata; class Mammalia; order Rodentia; family Thryonomyidae; genus Thryonomys; species Thryonomys swinderianus. The sequence continues at coordinate 33,975 of PVIC010013934.1, read as the reverse complement.
TTAAATCTTGGAAACAGCTCATATGCTCCTGAAACAAAAAATAGATAAGGAAGATGTGGGTTTCTTCTTCACTGGAGTACCATTCTGCCATAAAGACAGATGATCTTGAGACATTTTAGGTAAATGGATGGACCTGGAGACTACACTCTAAGTGAAATAAATCAGACACACATCTTTAAATACCACATTGTTTCTCTGGTGAGAAACTGAAAGTGGAAACAAGTATTAAAATGTATGATAGTTATTGGGAAATGGGAAGAAAGTGTTCAAATGAGAAGAGGAACAAAGGAAGCAGTAGGGAGAAAGGAAGAAAGGGATATGAAAAAAGTGAAAATAGAAGGAAAAATGGAAACAAAGCTTTTGTACATAAGGAGGAGACGGGGAATGGGATAAAATAAAACAAAATAAAAATAAAGAATGCAATAACTGGGCTGGTCTGTGCTGAGGCCTGAGTATCAGTGCTGAGCCCCCCACACAGTGGAGTACTCTGACCTAGACCTGGAATAAGTAGACACAGTAAAGGGATAACCATGTGATGCTATTTATCGTCTATAATGGCTATACTTTAAGATATTCTTTTGAACAACTAGGAAAGATACAGTAGTTATTTAAAAACCATAAAAATAGTGCAGCACCTCGTACCCTTCGTATGTGGTTGTGAGGATAATTCGTGCTGGGTTTCTTGTCTGGCCTGTGGTGATGTCATTCTCCTCCCTTAGGTGGGTTCTGTCCTGGCGTTCCCAGCTTTGTATTGGGATGACACTGTTGATCTGCAGCCTTCATCAATTAGTGCTGCCTATAACCAGCTTTATCTCTTCCATCTGGTCACCATGGCACACATGCTTCAGATACTTCTTACAATAGACACAGGTAAAGCTCCCATGGGGGTATTGGCTCTAACTAACATTTACCCTTCCCTTAGTGGGCCAGAGATTTAGACCAGTGGTTCTCGTACCTGCCTAGTAAGCACAGGATCCCTGGTTTGATCCCAGTAACCATATACAATACTGGATGTGGTGACTTGCGCCCACCAGCAATCAGTGCTACACACCACAGTGCCTGGCATGGTGGCTCACGCCTGTCATCCCAGCATTTGGGTGGCAGAGGCAAAGGCAGGAGGATTGCTGAGTTCGAGGCTTGCCTGGGCTACATAGTGAGCTCAGGGCCAGCCTGAACTACAAAGCCACACCCTGTCTCAAAAATAAAAATAAAAATTAAAAATAAAGTAGGTCCTTAAAGAGATCTTATTTAGAAAATTGACATGTTTACTAAGGTGCCATAATTCATATGTTTCAGTGCCAGACAGCTTGACACACCAGCATGACTTCTAATCAGGCAGCTTTTTAGTAGTTTTGTTAGTAAAAGACCAATAAAAACAACTAGATCTGTGCATACTACCAGTAGGCAAGTGCTAGATGGGAGAGCTAGGCCTGTTCCACTGGAGTTCACACTTGTAGGATCGAATTAATGGGCTGGCAGTATTCATCCACAATAAACAGGATCGTTCAGGGCATTTACAGTCGTGACTTTTCAGATGAATTAATCCATAAGTGAAACAATTTTAAAATAACAGTACTATTCAAATGTGTCATAATTACCCCTCATAGTAAATAGCAAAGTTAGTATTTTTATCTTCATTTTAATACAGTAAAACTGTAGCTCAAAGAATGTCAAGGGCTGGGGATGTAGCTCAGTAGTACCATCCCTGCCTGCCAAGCCCAAGGTCCTGAGTTCCATCCCTGGTACTGCAAACACAAAAAGCAAAAAATAGAAAATGTCAGTGACTTACTCGGAGGTGAGGGGAAAAGTTGGCAGTTTCCAGGAAGGCTTTGCAACCATGAAACTGGGCTGTAATTGGTGGACCAGATCGCAATCCAGAAGCTCATTTTGCAGTCTCTTTTTCAGGGCTTCCCCTTTCTCAGGTTGAAGAAGAGAGTGAAGAGGCTCGTTGTGCATCTTCTTTCTTTGCAGAAATTTCCCAGCACCTCAGCGGGTGAGCAGCAGTTCGTTAGTCCCTTGTAATGTAGTTTCATTTTAATAATTTCACATCTTGTTCACTTAACAGTGTAACTTTTTTTTTTTTTTTGAGACAGGGTCTCGCTTTGTAGTTCAGGCTGGCTCTGAGCTCACTATGTAGTACAGGCAAGCCTCGAACTCAGCAATCCTCCTCCCTCTGCCTCCCGAGTGCTGAGATTACAGGAGTGAGCCACCATGCCCGGCACTGTGATATGTGGCATTGATGGCTGGTGGGCGTGAGTCTCCATGCCCAGCATTGTATGTGGTTTCCGGGGATCGAACTCAGGACCTTGTGCTTGCGAGGCAGGCGCCAGAACCCCTGAGCTAACCCTCCGGCCCAACAGTGTAACTTTTAGGTCATTTTAATATTAGGTTTTTAAAGTCAAGTAAGGGCTTTTGTTGTATGATTCTGTTTTTTGGCTATTGGATAGTTTTGTAGAGAAAAAAACTTACTTTGGTTGTTTACTTTGAAGTAAAAAGAGGTAGATTAAAAGAGGACAGGATTTCAATAATCATCAGTATTTAGAATTTGAATACATGGTAGAAAATAGGTTTTTCTTTTGCAGTAATCCATATAGTTGATACATTTAACTAGGTTAGAAGACTTTTTTTTTTTTTTTGAGACAGGGTCTCGCTTTGTAGTTCAGTTGGCCCTGAGCTCACTATGTAGCCCAGGCAAGCCTCAAACTCAGCAATCCTCCTGTCTCTGCCTCCCGAGTGCTGGGATTACAGGCGTGAGCCACCATGCCCGGCTAGAAGACTTTTAATACTATTATGAATAGTATGGAAAATGTTTACCTTTATATTTTAATGTTCATAGAATATATAATCATGTAAATACCATGTAGCTCATTCCTAGTACATATAACTAGTACAGTATACCTAGTTCTATACCTATTATATAACTTAAAATTTATATGTCTTTAAACTTCTGTGTAAAAGTTAAAACCAAAGTGCAACATGAGCACTGTGCTAAACAGCTACTGCCAATTTTTTTTAATCATCCTCACCAGTCTTTTATATTTTTTTTAGTTTCTTTTATTTAAAAAAAATTGTTTTCAGTATTGGGAATTGAACTCAGGACCTTATACTTGTCAAGCAGGTGCCACATCACTGAGCTACATCCCCACCATCTTTTTTGTTTAAGTTTATAGAAAAATTAAGGAGGAAATAGTGTTCCTATTTATTCCTTTTCCTTACACCTTGCATAAATATGGTACCTATGTTACAGTGAATGAATATTGATGTCTTATTACTAAGTGAAGTTCACAGTTTATGTTAGGGCTGCCTCTGTTGTGATATCACAGTATCATACAGGCTGATTTTGCTGCCCTATAATTCTCTCAAATCTAATAGAGAAACCAGAAAAGTTACTTCAGTTAGTTTTTTTTTTTTTTATGTCGTGCTGTTCTTGGTTTTTTGTTTTCATTTTTGCTTCAAAGAGTTATTGGTAAATTTTTCTTCTTTATATTTCATTGTAAGACCTTTATATGTTTGCTTGCTTGTTTGTTTGTTTGTTTGTTTTGTTTTCTGAGACAGGGTCCTGCTTTGTAGTTCAGGCTGGCCCTGAGCTCACTATGTAGCCAGGCAACCCTCGAACTCAGCAATCCTCCTGCCTCTGCCTCCCAAGTGCTGGGATTACAGGCATGAGCCACCATGCCCAGCATAAAATTTTTAATTTAAAAAAAATCTTTAGGGGGCCAGAGGGTTAGCTCAGTGGTTCCGGCGCCTGCCTCACAAGCACAAGGTCCTGAGTTCAATCCCCAGTAACCACATACAATGCTGGGCGTGGAGACATGCCCACCAACAATCAACACCGCATACGTCAGTGCCAGACGTGGTGGCTCACGCCTGTAATCCCAGCACTCAGGAGGCAGAGACAGGAGGATTGCTGAGTTCGCGGTGGCTTGCCTGGGCTACATAGTGAGCTCAGGGCCAGCCTGAACTACAAAGCGAGACCCTGTTTCAAAAAGAAAAAAAAAAAATCTTTAGGAAGTTTTAGTTTTGTTCAAAAGAAAACTATTTTGAGAGTCAGAATTCTTTAAGGAGGACTTTTTTTTCTTTTGAGTTTTTGTTTTTTGAGACAAGGTCTCATTTGTAGTTCAGGCTGGCCCTGAACTCACTATGTAGCCCAGGCAAGCCTTGAACTCAGCCATACTCCTGCCCCTGTCTCCCAAGTGTTGGGATTACAGGTGTGAGCCACCATGCTTGGCTGTTTTGCTTTATTTTTTATCTGTACCTAGGAAAAAGAAGAAAGTTCTATGCTTAAAGATCTCCATAATAAAAGATTGTGTGATTTTCTTTAGAAATTACTAGAAAATTTAAATATTAAAGATATTAGCTAGCTAAATATCTGTTTTAAAGAGTATTAAAATTAAGTGAGTAGTAAGTTATTTAAATGTATATAGTTTGGACAGGGGCTGTGTCTCATTAAAATCTTGAGTGTTGATCTGATGAAAGCACTCTGCCCCCTAGTTGTGTTGGGCTTGCTGTACCTGGCTGGTACCTGTGGGCTTCCCTGAAGAGTGGCATCACCCCGTACCTTCGCTGCGCTGCCCTGTTCTTTCACTATGTACTTGGAGTGACTCCACCTGAAGAGCTGTTCACCAGTAAGTAGGAGAATGAAATGAAGTCACAGGGTAGAAGACCAAGACTTTTCTTCCTTATTCTTATCTTCAAGCTCAAGAATTCATAGTTACCACCAAACATGGTGACTCACACTTGTGATTCTGGTACGCAGGAGGCTTAGGCAGCAGGGTTTCCATGAGGTCAAGTGCAGCAGGGGCTGCACAGTAAATTCCAGGCCAGCCTGCACTGCTTGGTGAGACTCTGTCTCAGGAAAAAAGACTATATAGTTAGAGCAAGCAACTGACTCATGGTGTGCAAGTTCCTCTTGGCTTCTATCACTACACAGTTAGTGGCTTAAGTTTATAAAATATCTAGATGCAGAAAAAACCTAATAAGATATGTAGGAAATTAGAGATATTGGTGGCCTTTAGGGAAGAAAACTTGGCTAGGTAGGAAGAAGACTTCACTGTATGTTTCCGTGTCTTTTTGCTTCTAAATCTAGGACTACGTTGAGGTTTCCTTGTGGCTTTGTATGAGTGAAAACCAGAACATTAGTATATTTTGGAAGAGTCACCAGAGTTGTTCAGCGACTCTTTCTTTTATCCTTTGAAATAAACTGACCAGGTTACATTTCCCTGAGGGGGTATCTGCTCAGGCTCTGTCATCCTGTGTAAATTAGGAAGCCACCCTCCAAGTGGACTCCAGTGCACATCTGTTGGTGGCACATGCTAATAAATGCCATAGAAAATAAAGTCCTTTTTATTGGGAGGAAACTAAATCTAAATAAATAAAGTTATATAATGTCAAATGGTGATATGCACTGCAAACAAAAATAAAGCAGGCCTTGGGGAGTGAGTCCTAGGAATTCTGATAGATATTCGTGGAAGGCAACTGCGGAGCCACTGAACAGATCACTGCATAGGTGGTGTTGAGCTCCTTGAATAGTTGGCTACTGCTGAGTAGCAGGAAAAATAAATGGAAAGGTTTTGCTTGGCATTCTCCAAACAAGCAAAGACATAAGTATAGCCAAAGCCTAACGGGGAGGGTAGCAAGTGCCTGCATACATACCACCCAGGGCCTTCCTGCCACAATGAGGACTTTGTTTTGCACTGAATGTTCTGGGTAGACTTTAGAGCCTCTGATGAGCACATTAAGTCACATTGTAGTGTAAAAGAGTTGCTATGGATTACTTGCCACCCATAGTTTTTTTGTTTTTGGGGGATTTTTTTGTTTTTGTTGGGGATTTTTTTGAGACAGGGTCTCTCTTTGTAGTTCAAGCTATTCTTAAATTCACTACGTAGTCCAGGCTAGCTTTGAACTCACAGTAATCCTCCTGGCTCAGCCTCCCAAGTGCTGGGATTATAGATGTGTGCTACCACACCCACTCACAATTTTTTAAATGTGCAAAGTGTGTTCTCTATATAGGATATAGAAAAGAGCATAATCAATGAGGCATTGCTGTTAACAAGTTGACAAAGTAAAAATACTATGCTTATTAAGTGTATTTTTATTCTCTTACAGATTCTGCAGAGGGAGAATACAATGCACTATGTAGCTATCTATCTTTACCCACAAATTTGTTCCTGCTCTTTCAGGAATACTGGGATACTGTAAAGCCCTTGCTCCAGAGGTACTACAGGAGTAAAATTATCATTGTTGAGTTACTGTCTAGTTTGAAATTTTTAAATTACAGTTATTTGCTGAGCTTTCAGATTGGTTGTCATTGATTAAAGGTCTGGCAAAAGTACAGGAGATTCCTATTTCCTATATATAAGAAGTAGAGGGCCAGAGATTTAGCTTGGTGGTTCCAGTGCCTGCCTAGCAAACACAAGGTCCCTGGTTCAATCCCCAGTAAGCACATACAATAATACTGAGCATGGTGGCTCATGCCCACCGGCAATCAGTACCACATACCACAGTGCCAGGCATGGTGGCTTTCGCCTATCAACCCAGCACTTGGGAGGCAGAGGCAGGAGGATTGCCGAGTTGGAGGCTTGCCTGGGCTACATAGTGACCTCAGGACCAGCCTGAACTACAAAAGCAAAACCCTGTCTAAAAAAAAAAAAAAGTAGAGATAAGATCAGAAACTATGGGCCTGTGAAATTTCTGTTTGCTCTTCCTTTACTATTATCGATTCATTTTATTTATTTTCCCCACAGCTGGTGCCTCATTCCAGTTTTTAAATGGTGTAGCGCTGGGCAGGGTGGCCTATGCCTGTAATCCAAACACTCAGGGAGACTGAAGCAGAAGAACTGAAAATTGGAGCCCAAATGTCTATAAATATAAATATAGATAAATAAATAAATAAATAAATAAATAAATAAATAAATAAATAAATAAATAAAGTGCTGTGGGGGTTGCTGAGTAGACATAAATCAGGATTAAGAATAAGAAAACTGGGGGCCAGAGGGTTAGCTCAGTGGTTCCAGTGCCTGCCTCGTAAGCACATGGTTCTGAGTTCAATCCCCAGTAACCACATACAGTGCTGGGTGTGGAGACTCACACCCACCAGCAATCAATACCACATACCACAGTGCTGGGTGCAGTGGCTCACACCTGTCATCCCAGCACTTGGGAGGCAGAGATAGGAGGATTGCTGAGTTCAAGGCTTGCCTGGACTACATAGTGAGCTCAGAGCCAGCCTAAACTACAAAAGCGAGACCCTGTCTCAAAAACAAAAAAAAAAGAATAAGAAAAATGGGGGCCGGAGATGTAGCTTAGTGGTTCCAGCGCCTGCCTCACAAGCGTAAGGCCCTAAATTCAATCCCAATAACCACCTACAATGCTGGGCGTGGTGACTCATGCTCACCAGCAATCAATACCACATACCACAGTGCTGGGCATGGTGGCTCACGCCTGTAATCCCAGCACTTGGGAGGCAGAGGCAGGAGGATTGCTGAGTTCGAGGCTTGCCTGGGCTACATAGTGAGCTGAGGGCCAGCCTAAACTACAAAGTGAGACCCTGTCTCCAAATAAAAAAAAAACAATAAGAAAAATGGGACTATATTGAGTAGTACTTGTCCTGCGGTAGTGCACATCTTAGGAAGGTGCCTCAGAAGCGAAATCATATGGTGGATCAAAGCTATAATGCTTCAGTTTCCCGAAAAGAAGTAGCTCTGAGAAAAACTTTCTCACCCATTATTTACTGAACCTCCTGTTTATTGCTAGCCTATAACCTGTGTCTTCTCACCCTGTCTTTGCCTACATCATTTCTACCTTTAATAATCACTTCATTTTCCCTAAAATTTTTTTTAGTGCCCCATGGTGTTTTGTCTTTTGCTTCTTCTCTTTCCTTCAAGATGGCCAGTCAGGATTTGTGTGTGAATGTTAGCTTCTATCCCTGACATTGTCCTTATCTTTTAGGTTCTTTCTTTACTTCCTCATCTCCGGTTTCTCACCTCCGGTGTGAACAAAGAGAGAGGTTTGGTCTTCAGGACAGGTCTCACTATGTAGTTTACATCAGCCTTGAACTCATTGTTGCCCAGACTGGCCTGGAGCCCACAATCTACCTGTGTCATCCTCTTACTTTTCTGCCACTGCCAGCAAGGGAACATGTGTATTTTTGTGTATGTTTATCTGTAGTGAAGGAATTGGATACTGGGCTTCTCACTGACCTACATCCCAAGTGCTGTTTTGAGAGAAGGTCTTGTTAGGTTGCCCAGAATAACCTCAAATTCAAGATCTCCTGCCTCAGCCTCATATGAGTGCTGGGATCACAGGCATATACCACCACAGTTGTTTAAAAATTAGTATGCAGCCAGATATGGTGCCACATGCCTGTAATCTCAGCATTGTAGGAACGGAACAGGAGGATCACAAGTTCGAGTCCACCCTGTACAACTTAGTAAGAGGGGTAGGATGTAGTGTAGTGAGAAGTTCCTTGGGTTCAATCTCTTGTACTACCAGAAAATATTTTCATACTTTGTATTGAATGTAATTGTAATAGGCCACCTCAGTTGTACTGTCATATTCCTGGAATAGGAAAGTTTCAGACTTGCCCTTCCATTTTAGCCCAATATTAAGTTCCAGTTTTGAAACAGAAAATCCCTGTGCTCTGTGCTATCCCTGCCCAGCTCATCTCAACCTTATCTCTTCCAATCCAAGTGATGCCTGTCTGCATACTCAGCTGCTAGAGACCAGAAAGTGGCTGTCTGTCTCTCCACATGCAAGTCTTTTTTTTTTTTTTTCCTTGAGTCATGGTCTCACTTTGTAGTTCAGGTTGGCCCTGAGCTCACTATGTAGCCCAGGCAAGTCTTGAACTCAGCAATCCTCCTGCCTCTGTCTCCTGAGTGCTGGGATTTCAGGCACGAGCCATCACACCCAAAACTGTGACACATGGTACTGATTGCTGGTGGGCATGAGTCACCATGCCCAGTGTTATTATATATGGTTACCAGGGATCAAACCAGGGACCTTGCGCTTGCTAGGCAGGAGCTGGAACCAGAGCTAAATCTCCAGCCCCTGTGCACATGTCTTGCCTGTGACTCAGCTCTTCTCTGTTCCCACAGATGAGCCAGCTGACTCTGGTACCCACTGGTGACCACGGTGCCTGGCTCCAGTCTCACCACTGTTCTTCGTCTCACTAGCCAGGGCTGAGGGGACGACCTGCACAGTGCCTTTTACCTCAGGGCTGGTTCTCAGCTTGTTTTTGTAGCTTTTCTTTTATTCTTTTTTTCCTTATGGTTGTGGAGGTTGAATATAGGCAAGTGCTCTACCACTGAGGCATCCCCAAGCCCAACATAAATCCTCAGAAGAGTTATCTTTCTCCTGTGGTGCCGATGATTGAGCGTGTGGCCTTGTGCCTAGCCCCTATCACTTCTATTACTGCTTATTATTAAATTCCTTCTTAGTTAGGTACTTAGAATGGTTTCTGATTTTCTATTAGACTTTAACTGATAAAACCTTTTAAAAAAAAGGAATTAATGAAGCCAGACATGATGGCACACACCTGTGATCCCAGCAGTTGGGATGCTGAGGCAGGATTACCCCAAGTTTGAGGCTTGTCTAGGCTACAAAGTGAATTCGAGGGCAGCCTATACTACATAGTGAGACCCTGACTTTAAAAAAGGAAGGGAGGAAAAAAAGGAAAAAGAAAAAGAATAAATTTTAAACGGAAGTAATAAAAGAGGGAAAGTAAGAATAAACAGAAAAAGATGAGGATGAAAAGAAGAAAGGGATGAAATGTAAGATATATGAAAGAAGACTGTGGAGAGAGCAGCTTGTTGTTGAGCACAGTGCTGGCCCTGTGGTGACTCCTGTCTCCCTCCGTCCAGGTGGTGCACAGAGCCTGCCTTGCTGAACCGCCTGAAGCAGAGCACCGCTGTGGTGAGGTTGGTCCCCTCCCCCTCCACGCACCTCCTTGGGTCATTGGCTGGTTGACCATACTTTCTAGTCCGCCTTCTTCAGTCTCAGAACAGAACATTGTTTCCTACATTGCTCGTAACTCTTTGCCATAAGTTGGATTTTCCCTACAATTGATTTTTCTTGAAATATCTATTTTTCCTTGTCTTCCTATCTATATGCTTAGAAACTAGCACACAAATTTCCCTTCTGCCCTCTTAGTGCCATTAAGTTTGGCTCTGTCAGAATCTACCACTCAGAATCTGTTCAGATAGCACCTTCCTCATGAAGCCCACCCTTCTGTACCCTCGTTCCTGTGTGTGTGCCCACGTGTCCAGCCATCCCCTAAACCACTAAGCGGTGAGAAGGGTGAGAACTTCATGTGCCCTCCAGGCCCTGGCTTAGAGCTTATGCAGCATCTCTTATTTAAATTGGGTTGTTTTCATGAGCAGGCAGTGGACTTGGTCCTCAAATTTAAATACCAACATGAATACTGTTACTATATGGATAAAACAATGTATGAGACAATGTATATCTGCCTTCTTCTTTTCAGATCTCTCACCCCTTGCACTCTTATTCTACCCAAAATGGGCATGTTCTGCTTTCTCCCACACCACTGCTTCAGTGAAAATAGACTAGCATCTGTGCCCAGAGGCAGCATTACTCACTTTCCTGAGTACAAAGAAAAAGTTACTAAAAGAATACATATTTTAAACCAGTAACCTCGAATAACTTTTCCTTCATTTCAAATCATCTTGAGCCATTTAGTTATCTATATTGGTATGACATACCATCAGCATGGAATTAAATGCCCTGAGAGATTTAAGTGATAACACATACCTACATTGTTTGGTCATGAGTCATTTATAACCTAGTTATATACATAAAACTCAAGATGTGGCCTAAAGTGTAATGATGCATGAAATGTGTCATTGAAGAGGTTCTCAAGAGGCAGATTTAATCTTAGAGGAGATTATTATATTAGAATACAGAAAGAATTACAAAATGTAAGTTGACTGGTGCTTTAAGAAGAGAATGCGCCATGATCCAGGTCACAGCTCTTTTACTATCTCTAGCATGGTGAGAATGAAACAACTTCAGTGTGTATTAAATACTAAGTATATTATGTTTCAGTTCAGTGTTTCTTTTTTTTTTTTTTTTTTTTGCTTGTTTGGAGACAGGGTCTCGCTTTGTAGTTCAGGCTGGCCCTGAGCTCACTGTGGTGCCCAGGCAAGCCGCCGCGAACTCAGCAATCCTCCTGTCTCTGCCTCCCGAGTGCTGGGATTACAGGCATGAGCCACCACGTCCGGCATTGTAGTATGCGGTGTTGATTGTTGGTGGGCATGTCTCCACGCCCAGCATTATATGTGGTTACCGGGGATCGAACTCAGGTCCTTGTGCTTGCAAGGCAGGCGCCGGAACCACTAAGCTAACCCTCCGGCCCAGTTCAGTGTTTCTTTTAGTCTTCAACAGTTCTGAGTTTCCTTGATGGTATTATTATATCTAAATGATGAGTTCACTTAGTGTTTTCATCATTTTTTCTTATTACTCAATTGATGGTGAGCTCATGACTAGAGTAATGTGGATCATTTGCAGGGTTAGATTCACAGACTTGTCAAGTACCAGAGAAATTAGGATTTGTGGCCTGGTCTGTCTGACTTCAAAGGCTGTGTTCTTCTTGGACAGTTCTAAATCCCACTAGAACTTAGGCTCAGGAAATAGTGAGACTTGAGCTTGGGGAGGAAGCCAGCTGATGAAAGATTTGGACCTAGGATGAAAGTCCAAATTTAGTCTACTCAGCAGTGGGATTTTCTTTGGATTATATTTATGGATCCTTTTGGATTTACTTTGGGGTTGCTCTTTGGGGTCGTTTTGGTTTTTTGTTTTGGAGTTTTGTATGTGTGTGCAGTACCTGGGATCAAACTCACATTACGCTTTCAAAGCAGGAAGTAGTACCACTAAGCTACACCCCGACCTTGCTTATTTTGTTTGTGTAGGTCATACCTAGGACTCAACACCTGCCAGGCAAACACTCTGTTTCTGGGCCACACCTCAGCCCTTCAGTGACATTTAAGATACTCCACCAGCACCTTGGTCAGTTTTTTATTTGGGTTTATTTACTCATAAAATTGCCTTTTAAATCCCATATCCAGATACCCTAGAAAAAGAAATAGTTTGATAGAGCTTCCTGATGACTACAGCTGCCTCCTGAATCAGGCTTCTCATTTCAGGTAAGAGAGAAAGAGAGAGAGTGTGTGTGTGTATGTTTATGTATATTTTAATAGTACCCTTAACAAACTTACTTTTCTAAAAGTGGCCATTGAGATCTCTCTGTTAATGTGATCATCAATCTTTTTACCCCCCATTGCTGGAAATAGAAGCCAGGACCTTTGCACTTAACTACCTCTCCAGCTCTGTTTTATTTTTTGTTTTAAGATAGTACTCATTAGAGGCCGGAGGATTAGCTCAGTAGTTCCAGCGCCTGCCTCGCAAGCGCAAGGACCTGAGTTCGATCCCCAGAAACCACATACAATGCTGGACGTGGATACTCACACCCACCAGCAATCAATACCACATATCACAGTTCCGGGCGTGGTGGCTCATGTCTGTAATCCCAGCACTCGGGAGGCAGAGGCAGGAGGATTGCTGAGTTCGAGGCTCGCCTGGGCTACATAGCGAGCTCAGGGCCAGCCTGAACTACAAAGCGAGACCCTGTCTCAAAAAAAAAATATATATATATATAGTACTCATTAATTCACTAAATTGCTCAAGATAAGCTCAAAATTGTGATCTTCCTCCCTCAGTCTTCCAGAGTAGTGTGATTATAGATGTGAACCATCCCACCTAGCTCATGAAGTCGTTTTTAGTGGAGATGATATCCACATAGCATACAATTAACCTTGATAAAGAACGCAATTCAGTGGCTTTTACTGTATTCACAGTGTTACACAGCTACAACATCTTTCTAGTTTTTTAGCTTTTTCATCATCTGAAACACCTTGTACCCACACAAATCCTTTCTATTTCTGTATTAGTCATTGCTTACTAGAGAAAGAGATCTATGCAACATTTACAAATGTATAAGCATTTACACTATTGGCTCACAGTGGCCACCCACAAAGTCAAGTGTGGAAAAGTGCAAAAGGTGTGTGTGAGCACTGGAGATCTGAAGCACCAGGTGAAGGCTGGGGGGCCACTGTAGTGCCCCACACACATTGGTACCAGGAGGCTGAAGGCTTTGTGCTAGAAGTCAGGAGATGATGTGAAGGGGAAGCAAAGACTGGAGCTGCTCTGCAGCAGTAGGCACCAGCCTCCTGCTTCACTTCCCTTTTACACCATCCTGGCAGCATGCCCCTTGGGTGGGTCTCCACCAGGATGGTGCTGTGTCACTCAGGGCAAAGCTGTGTCTCTCAGGTGATGCAATGTTTAGCTGAGGCCCCTTAGCTCTTGCTACTGGTAATCAATAATCAACTTTCTGCCTATGAATTTACCTGTTGGGGGCCGATCATACGTGCTTTTTTGCATTTGGCTTCCTCTACATGATGTGTTGTTAGGGTTTATCCAAGTTACAGCATGCATCAGTGGTTTGTCCCCATTTTTGGCCAAGCAGTACTCCCCTGTGTACATATATCATAGTTTTCTTATTCCTTCCTTCATTGATGGGCACTCATCTTCTATTTTTGATGGTATTGTTTCCCACTTTTGATTATTATGAATAATGTTAGTGTGAATACCCATGGAAAGCTTATATATGGCCATATGTTTTCGTTTCTTTTGGGCATATACTCGGAGTTGAGTTGAATTTACTAGGTGTTACAATAATTCTGTGTTTATCTTCTGGAGGAACTGTGAAACCATTTTCCACCATGACTGCACCATTTTACATTCCCACCAACAGTGTATGAGTCCTTTTTCTTCATACCCTTACTAGTGTCTCAGTGAAATACCAGGTTAACCTAAACACATATTCCCACTGTTTGAAAAATGATGTCCCTTTACCTCTAGCAAACTGTATTAGAGGGGCTGGGGTGTAGCTCAGCAGCACAGCGCCTGACTGGTAAATGTGAGGCCCTGAGTTCAGTTCCAGTCTCCAAAAAACCAAACTGCACTAGAAAAGCAAGCTGCCATCCCCATAGCTTCCTGCCTTGGGACTGGGATGTAGGGGTGGTAACTGCTAGACAAAATGCCAAAGTGTACCACCCTTTTCCTTTACCATGTACTCTCTGAAAGCTACACGTATTCATCTAGCTTCAGATTCTAAACTAGTCGCTTTCAATGGTTCTCTCAGCCCAGTAGATGGTCTATGATAGGACCTACCTGTCCTACCGCCTTCATGGTGCGACTCCTCACAAGAATAAAATGTTAAAGCCCATCACACCAAAGTACACCATATTATTGTGACTCCAGTTCAAGCCTAGATCCTGCAGAGAAGAATAAGGCTATGTGCTTATTCAGCACCAGGCTTCCCTCCTGCCTTAGTCAGAACATCTCTAAAGCTACTGCCAAAACTTCTCCAACTTTTTTTTTCCTCTTCCTCTTCACTGATCATTTCAAGTGAAAAAAGATGACAAAGAAAACTGAGGAGAAGTGAAATAAAATATACTCATTATATTTGTACCATGTGTACCTATTATTTTTACAAAAGACTATGAGCTTAAATAGAATTATATAATAAAGTAGTTTTCTATAAATTTAAAAACAGTTTTCAAATTTTACTACACTTAAGAGCAAATGCACAGCCCTCTATCCCCCACACTGATGAATCTCTTGTCAGGCATTCGTCCCCCTTCTTCTATAGGCTGGCTGGTGACTTGGACTCAGCCGTGCTATGTTAAAGCTGAAAGAAAATAGGAACTTTATTTAAAAAGCTAAAATTGCCAGGTGTGGTGGCACACACCTGTAATCCCTGCATTCAAGAAGCTGAGGCAGGATGATCACTGTTGAGTTTGAGGTCAGTCTGGGCTATGAATTCAAATCCAGCCTGAATTACATAGTGAGACCCTGTCTAAAAGAAAAACTAAAAATATATGTTTAATATATACTCTCTTTTAAGGTAACTAGTAGGTAATTCACACATGGTATTAGAAATGAGTGTGCCATGGGATTTAACTCAGTGGTTCTGGCGCCTGCCTTGCAAGCACAAGGTCCTAAAGTTTAATCCCCAGTAACCACATACAATGCTGGGTATGGTGACTCACCCCCACCAACATTCAATACCACATACCACAGTGCCAGGCGTGGTGGCTCACACCTGTAATCCCAGGACTTGGGAGGCAGAGACAGGAGGATTGCTGAATTTGAGGCTTGCCTGGGCCGCATAGTGAGCTCAGGGCCAGCCTGAACTACAAAGCAAGATCCTGTCTCAAAGAAAAAAAAAGAGTGTGCCCTTAATTTAATTTACTTCTTGTATCTTAGCATCTAGTTATTTTTTTCACTTGAAATGATAAAAAAAGCTAGAACTGAAAGTAAGCCCCTCATCTACAGGGCACAGCAGTGGAATGCATATACATAGAGTTCCTCCACTCTAATGTAGACAATAGTAGTTTCTTATCTTACCAAGAAACTTATAATAGTCCATTGGAGATTAATTTTGATGCTCTTCATTCTGCTTCTAAGGTAGGCCTAGCTGCATCTAGCTCTGGTTGTATTTATTTTTTACTGCTTGGTTGTTTATTCTTGATATTTTTTGTGTCCATATGCTACAAAGATAGAGAGGAGATGGGAAATTATTTTAAAGATCACCAACCAGAAGTGGTGGTACATGGCTGTGGTAGCAGCACTTGGGAGGCTGAGGTAAGAGGATCACTGAGCTTGAGGCTAGCCTGGGCTACATAGTGACTTCAAGATTAGTTTGAACTACATAGAATGACACTGTCTCAAAAAATAATAAGAAAAAAATAATAGGGCTGGAGCAGCACAAGGTCCCAATTTTGAATCCCAGTACCACATCCCACTGTACCGGGCATGCTGACTTACGCCCACCAGCAGTCAGTACCAATCAGTACCACAGTGCTGGGCATGGTCCCTCATGCCTATAATCCCAGCATTCAGGAGGCAGAGGCAGGAGGATTGCTGTGAGTTCAAGGCTTGCCTTGGCTACATAGTGAGCTCAGGGCCAGCCTGAACTATAAAATGAGACCCTGGGCCAGAGGGTTAACTCAGTGGTTCTGGCGCCTGCCTCGCAAGCACAAGGTGCTGAGTTCGATCCCCGGAAACCACATACAATGCTGGGCGTGAAGATTCACGCCCACCAGCAATCAATACCACATACCACAGTGCTGGGCGTGGTGGCTCACGCCTGTAATCCCAGCACTCAGGAGGCAGAGACAGGAGGATTGCTGAGTTCGAGGCTTGCCTGGGCTACATAGTGAGCTCAGGGCCAGTCTGAACTACAAAAGCGAGACCCTGTCTCAAAAACAAAACAAAACAAAACAAAAATAAAAAAAATAAAATGAGACCCTGTCTCAAAAATAATAATAATAGGGCCGGAGATTTAGCTCAGTGGTTCCGGCGCCTGCCTCACAAGCACAAGGTCCTGAGTTCGATCCCGGTAACCACATACAATGCTGGGCGTGGTGGCTCACGCCTGTAATCCCAGCGCTCTGGAGGCAGAGACAGGCGGATTGTTGAGTTTGAGGCTTGCCTAGGCTACATAGTGAGCTCAGGGCCAGCCTGAACTGCAAAGCGAGACCCTGTCTCAAAAAAAAATACTAATAATAATAGCCGGGCGTGGTGGCTCATGCCTGTAATCCCAGCACTTGGGAGGCAGAGACAGGAGGATTGCTGAGTTCAAGGCTTGCCTGGGCTACATAGTGAGCTCAGGGCCAGCCTGAACTACAAAGCGAGATCCTGTCTCAAAAAATAATAATAATAACAATAAATAAAGATCACCAGCTGGGCAGGTGACACACACCTGTACTGTCACGTCTCTGGGTGGCAAAGGTAGAGGATCAGATGTTTGAGCCCATCCTGAGCAATTTAGTAACTTAGTGTACCTCTGTCTGAAAAATTTTAAAAGGGTGCTGGTGGTGGGCGGAAAGCCCAGTGTGGAGGCATTGGCTTCAGTCCCCAGGACCAACAAAAGAAAAGTTACCAGTGCCCCTCTGGGCAACACATTGATGAGGCTCCAGGGTACCATGTGGTAAACACCAGATTTCAAAACACTCCTTTAAGTAAGCTCGAGCTCTGTTGCTTCTTTCCATGAGACTTGTGTGATGCTCAGAGAAAAGCATCCATCAGCTCACAGGCCACAGCTCGTGTCAACCCTTACGGTGCCAGTACAGCACGGGGTGGGTGAGGGGTGTCTGGACCCTTGCTACAAAAACAGTTTGTTGTAAGGAGTCTGCACTACATGTTCCTCCTGTGTCACAGGCAGAGCTTTACTAACAGCACATGGGAAGGGATATGGGGCCAGGCGAGCCCAGGCTCAATATCAAGGTGCATTTCATCACTAGATCTGGCATGAATTATTGGGACACTATTTAATTACAGATTTTCATGCTGAGACTTTGGGAGAAGTATTAAAGGAGAATCATCTATTTCAGTATTCACCAATGAAGCATTTGTTTGGTACAGGGGATCAAACTCAGGACCTTGCACTTGTGAGGCAGGTGCCAGGACCACTGAGCTACATCCCTGGCCCAGCATATTACTAACTACATGTATGGTGCACTTTTTGTTTTGGAGGTGTCCACGGTCTGCAGACGATGAGCGCAAGCATCCTGTGCTCTGTCTCTTCTGTGGGGCCATCTTGTGTTCCCAGAACATCTGCTGCCAAGAAGTCGTGAACGGGGAAGAGGTCGGAGCGTGTATTTCTCATGCCCTTCGCTGTGGAGCTGGAGTCTGCATTTTCCTCAAGTGAGTAGCCAGTGACCTGAAACCTGCTAGGGGCACAGAGAACATGGTCTCCAATGGCTTGGGGCCACATGTGAGGGAGGGATTGATCGGGGGTTGGAATTCAAATCTGTTACCTAGAGGAAATTGCATTTGAGAAAAATTATAGAATAAATAGTAGAAGAATGGGATTCTGCACATTTTCCTTATAGAAAATCTTAAATAGATTTTGTATATTTGGATATGGTAACTTGAGATTTTAAAACTTACATTTTTAAAAGTACATGTAAATTATTACTTTAGGTTTTCCTTTGGATGTTTTCATTTTCTTTGTTTCTTGTGTCAATAAAAGATTGAGAGTAGAAAAGTAATCACATATACTAATGAAAGAAGAGTGTCGATTGCCTGAGAAAGGGGGAGAGAAATGATCAATCCCCAGTACCAAAAGAGAGACAGACAGACAGACAGGCACAGAGAGAGACAGAGAGTTGAAGCTCAAAGTAGCTGAGTAGTCTTTTCCCTTCTATTCTTCCCATGTAATGCAGTTTCTGTTTGCATAAACTCAGTCTCACTAACTGGAATATATTATTATTCAAAGGCATCTTCTGAACTAAGGGTGAAGAATATATAAAGCCAAACCCAAATACCTGTGTTCTCCTAGAGAACCCATACCTCTTCCAGCTGCTTAATGATGTCTGTTTATTGTTCCTCTGTGTAGTTCTCTGCTCTAAGAGTCCCAAATGCTTCAAATGATCTAGCAATGATTCTTTTATGGTGATGTTTGGGGTGTGTGTGTGTGTGTGTGTGTGTGTGTGTGTGTGTGTGTGTGTGTGGTATTGGGGATTGAATCCAGGGCCTTTGCACTGAGCTGCATCTCTGGTTATATTGTTTTGTTTTGTTTTTAATTTGTTTTGTTTTTGAGATAACATCTCACCCGTGTAGTTCAGGCTAGCTGACCTTGAACTCCCTCTGAAGCCCAAGCTGGCTCAATTTATCCAATTTAATCAGCTTCCTAAGAGCTGGGATTTTAGGCAGGTACCAGTATACCCAGTCTTTAAAAAAACAAATCAAAAAAATAGCACCAAGATCTTGATATGTTGCACAGGCTGAGATCAAACTTGGCATCCTCCTACCTCAGCCCCACAAGGTACTAGGATCACAGACGTCTCCCACTAGGCCTATGAAGTGGTTCTTTTCAATTTGCATTCTCTGTGGTTGGAGCCAGCTGTTACCAAATAGCCCTTGCACTTCCCTAGTGTGACTGGCCTGCAGTTATGACACCAAGACATTGGTTCTTTTCTCCCTTTATGCTCTCCCTACACTCTCTAGAGTATATATTGGGAAATTGAACAATAGCCTTAGCCACCATTAAAACAGCCTCCTCCCAGGGCCAGGGATTTAGCTCAGTGGTTTCGGCACCTGCCTAGCAAGCACAAGGTCCATATTTCGAATCCCAGTAACCACATACAACAATATCAGGTGTGGTGACTCAAATCCACCAGCAATCAGTACCACATACCACAGTGCTGGATGTGGTGTCACACACCTGTAATCCCAGCACTCGGGAGGCAGAGGCAGGAGGATTGCTAATTTTGAGGCTTGCCTGGGCTACATAGAGAGCTCAGAGCCAGTCTGAACTACAAAATGAGACCCTGTCTCAAAAAAAAAAAAACAACAAAAAAGACAGCCTCCTCCTTCTTTCAATATATTCAGCCTGTATTACTGATGCCATTTCTCTAAATTCACTGATCTTTTCCTGTCGCTTCAAGAAAAATACAGTAATGTCTCTTTCTGTTCATCTAGACAAACACAACTTACTGTATTCATCTGTGTTTACCTTGTCTTCATACTGAAATCCTAGCAGATCCTGGCTGTGTCTCTTCTCGGGTTAACGCTGATGCAGGGCCTGTTATTGTACATACACACGTAATGATGTTCCTTGTTGACTCTTTTCTGCTTCAGAATCAGAGAATGCAGAGTCGTCCTAGTCGAAGGTAAAGCCAGAGGCTGTGCCTATCCAGCTCCTTACTTGGATGAATATGGAGAAACTGACCCTGGGCTAAAGTAAGATTTTCTTTTAATGGGAAAGCTTCAGCTGAGTGTGATGGCACACCTGTAATCCCAGAACTATAATCAGCGGAGGATGGCCTCAAATTTGAGGCCAGCCTAGGCTACATAGTGAGATTCTGTCTCAAAAAAACAAAAAATCAAAACAAACAACAACAAAAGAATAGAGAAGGCTTCAGTTGGTTCTCTTGTATACTGTTTTTTATTTTAGTCACATTATTAAATCTGGATGGTAACTGTTCAAATGCTAAATATTCACAGTTATTTGAGTAGCAGTAAATTTAAAATATTAAATGTAATATCATCCTGTACATACTTTTCAGTACTTCGCTTTTTCAAAATTTGAGGGCAATACTTCTCCAAAATTCTTTTTTTTTTTTGAGACAGGGTCTCACTTTGTAGTTCAGGCTGATCCTGAGCTCACTATGTAGCTCAGACAAGCCTCAAACTCAGCAGTCCTCCTGCCTCTGCCTCTGCCTCCCGAGTGCTGGGATTATAGGTATGAGCCACCAAGCCTGACATTTATGGTATGTGGTACTGATTACCAGTGGGTGTGAGCCGCCACATCCAGTATTGTTGTATGTGGTTACTGGGGATTGAACCAGCAACCTTGTGCTTGCTAGGCAGGCACTAGAACCACTGAGCTAAATCTTCGGCCCCTTCTCCAAAATTCTTAAAGATGCCATCCTTTTTCATTTGTTTTGTTTGGATGGTTGGTTGGTTGGTTTTTAAGAAATCATCTCACTATGCAATTCATGCTGGGCTTGAATTCACTGTGTAGCCCAGGTGTCAAACTCATGGCAATTCTCCTGCCTTAGCCTCCTGAGTGCTGGGATTCAGGCATGAGCCAATCTTTCCTTAGAATTACTTAGAAGATGTGATGCTGATATGTAAAAGAAAGAAATCTGTAATGCACTATGTGAAAGTTTGGTTCAGAGTGATACTCGTTTCCACTTCAATACTTGAAGCATTTATTGGCAGCTGTATTCACCTGCTTTGCTTCTGACCATCAGCAGAACACCTAGAATCCTGAGCATTTCTGTTTCCTTCACTAGTAGGGGAAATGGGGTCCTGCTTTTGACTTTTTATAATGAGGAAATAAGGCCACTTTAACAGTGGTTCCAAAGGTAAATGAAGATTAAATATATAAACCGTCTCTTTTAATTTAAAATTTTGTTCTCTCTTTTCTTCTTATTCTCCCCCTCTTTTCCTCTCCTCTTTCTCC
Organism: Thryonomys swinderianus; assembly: GCA_004025085.1. Classification (NCBI taxonomy): domain Eukaryota; kingdom Metazoa; phylum Chordata; class Mammalia; order Rodentia; family Thryonomyidae; genus Thryonomys; species Thryonomys swinderianus. The sequence continues at coordinate 12,926 of PVIC010013934.1, read as the reverse complement.
TCTTTTTCCTTCTCCTTCTTTTAAATCTTTTTGTCAGTACTAGGATTCAACTCAGGGCCTCTGTATTAAGCTATTTCTCTTTTTCCTCTTTCTACATTGAGACAGCCTCACTGAATTGTCTAGATTGGATGTGAACTCACAAATCTCCTGTCATAGTCTCCTAGGTGCTGTGATTACAGGCACCTGCCACCACAGCTGGCTTTGTTCTTTTTCAGTATTCCTCAACGTGGGTAGACATCACTAAATGCAACTTGCAACCTGTTGGATTGTATAGACATGTTTTTATGGTGATAACATTTGACCTATATGTAGATTTAAGGAGAAAAACACTGAGTGATAAAAACAGTTAAGGAAGGGCCGGGGGATTTAGCTCAGTGGTTCCAGTATCTGCCTGGCAAACACAAGATCCCCAGTACCAGATACCACAGTGCCAGGCGTGGTGGCTCACACCTGTAATCCCAGCACTCAGGAAGTAGAGACAGGAAGATTGCTAAATTCGAGGCTTGCCTAGGCTACATAGTGAGCTCAGGGCCAAGCTGAACTACAAAGCGATACCCTCTCTCTCTCAAAAAAAAGTTAAGGCATAAAGATAATCTGAGTTATACCATAAAGGTATAAAGGAGCAGAGTTTTTAATGAATTAATTAAAATTGGTTAATTAATTGACTATGATGAATTAACTAAGCCAGCTGAGAGCCTTAAATGGTTCAAGGAATGGTGATGATCTTACAGTTCTACTATTGGCCTCAGTCAAACTTTAGTCTTTTTGGATGAGTTCTTCCACAGTGCTGCAAACTGCAATCCCAGAACAGAAGTGAAGCTCTTTTTTCTCAGTATTTGTTAACACAGGCACAAAAGCAACATCAGTAGTCCTACTCAAGAGGGTGAAGCAAAATCATTTAACCCAGGAGTTTCAGGCAAACCTGGGCAACCTAGGGAGATGCCCTGTGTACCAAAATAGACAAAATACATAAATGAGTATATGCTAAGCACCAGCAGGTTTATCATGTCATAAGAACAGTTGTAACCAGATATTTCCAGGTGGTAGACTATAACTTGTGGGTTTGGTGTTAGCCCTCAGACCTAACCACTATGGTACAAAGACCATAAATTGAAGCTGGATAAGCTGTTTGAGACCAGAAAGCCAGCAGAACCCATCCCAGCTAACCACACAGAACAGAACTGTGCTGCTTCAAGTTATAAACCCCACTGGACTTCGTAGGACCCATGCTGCCTGTAGTAAACTTGATCTGTTTTCTCTATAGTCAACAAATAAATTTCACTCTTACCTGAGTACCCTGCTGCATTGAGTTCCTAGTGCCCAGTGGTAAAGAGATAGCCCTGGTAGAGCCCTGTCCTGGATCCTCCCAGAACCACTTCCCAAGAGCACACTGAGTAAACTGTGAAGATGTAACTGTGAATAGCTCACACTCACATGCTTCTCTTTTCCCTTCGTGGAAGGAGGGGAAACCCCCTTCATCTGTCCCGTGAGCGGTATCGGAAGCTCCACTTGGTCTGGCAGCAACACTGCATTATAGAAGAGATTGCTAGGAGCCAGGAGACGAATCAGATGTTATTCGGATTCAACTGGCAATTGCTGTGAGTCCTGTTCTGCCTTGAGACAATCATGAGTGACAGCAGTAATAAAGACTGATCTAAAATCATGGAGAGCTTTCTGAGGGCTGGGGAGATAATTGGAGTCTTACTCGGTGTCCACATTCACTATTGGAGTATTATTTTCAGTCAGCAGACATGTGCTACAAGGGAAAAATGGACATTGATTAACGTACTTCATGTTCTAGAACACTAAAAAAATGCTTGCCCAGCCTAAGTGTGGTTCTGAAAATGTTCCCAGAAAAGTCACTCTCTTTTGTGATGTGTCAGCCTGGTAAGTGAAGTCACAACAAGCAGCTGTGCACATGTTCGTGTGTTGGTGACCATTTCTGCAGTCTTGTGTGTGTCTCCCCAAGTGAAGCTCAGCTAGCACTGGATCACTGATCAGACCCCGAGTCCTCATGCTGGTCTCCCTCTCAGCTGAAGAGCAATTGCCGAAGACACTCAGTATGTTTCAATTGAGAAAGATTTCAAAAAATAAACTTCATTATTTCTCCTCTAAGTAAATATCTGTAATGTGCCACCTGCTACTGTCAGCCAGAAATGAATGTGAATTTCTTAAGGGACAGTGCAGCACTGATGATGTGGATGAGGGTCTGTGCCACTGGGGGCTTGAGGAGTGTCAGGATCATGTGTTCATTATTTGTTTCTCACAGCACAAAAAGCCTCTGATGCAGTAGCGTGTTGAGTTTGAAATTCTGCTCTACTTTTTCCAAAGGTGGTTTCAACAGTGGGATCCCTTACCTCTCATTAGTGGCTCTGTACCATACTGTGTGACTCTTAAGAAGCCTCTCACAATTCCAGTGTAAGCTCTTTGTAGAATGAAATCAGGACCCCCCCCCCATGAGTGGAACATAGCAAGTGTAAATTAGAACAATCAGATTTAAGCCCATTCTGCCACCTTCAATGTCTTTGCAAAAGACAGATCTTCGATTTGTTACCTGGATGCAGCCTTTTCATGAACTCTGGTTTTATAACTAGTACAAAGAACCAAAAAAAGCCTTGTGATCAATAGTCTGTGTCCTGTTACAACATGCTGTGATTGAGCCATCTTGTTTATAAATAATAAAGCTCTGTAAAATCTGTGCATAGACTTCTTGGTTCTTGGCTTTAACTTTTTATATCAATAAATTATGACCTAAAATAGCAAAGAGAAAATGAACTCTCCATTGTAACTTCTGATGTCTGAAGTAACATAAGCAGTTTGCAAGATGCTCTCTGTGGCTACTCATGTCATCTATGTGTGTAAATGTTTTACTTCTCTGCTCAGCAAAGGCAACCAAACAAAAATTTATTTGCAAAATGATCAGTGATGTACATTTGAGGCTAGATTTTTGGGACTTCTTCTGTAGAGAAAAATGGATTTTGCAGTAAGAAATTTGCATGAGCTAGCATCAGAATCTTAAGTCATTATCTCTGTTTGATAATTACTATTCAGAAGGTGTCAAGAAATAGACACAATTTGCCTAAACAAGTAACAGGTGAGGATCAGAAAACTTAGTATTAAGTTTGTCAAATTTGCCAGTATGATGAAAAGATTTGAACATTTCCCTTTTTTGTTTGTTTGTTTGTTTTGTTTGTTTTTTGAGACAGGGTCTCGCTTTGTAGTTCAGGCTGGCCCTGAGCTCACTATGTAGCCCAGGCAAGCCTCGAACTCAGCAATCCTCCTGTCTCTGCCTCCTGAGTGCTGGGATTACAGGCATGAGCTACCACGCCCGGCTGAACCTTTCCCTTTGTTTCTTTCATAATTTTTTGGGGTCAATTGTTTAAATGCAAAGTCTCAGGTAGGTTAGGCAGCAGCATCTTCTGTTTGGGCCTCCTCTAATAGTATAAGCTGATTTAATTTCCAGTCTTTTGGTATATACATTTCCTAAGTCTTGCAGTTAAGCTATCAAGCTACCAGAGAGACTGTCTGACATTGGCCAAAGAGCGCATTTCATACCAAGTGTGAAATTGTTGCACTGTAGATGAATGTATGTCTCAGTGCTGCCCCCAGCCCCAGGGATTCCAGTGATACTCTGATGTCCTAGTGCTTTGCCTTCGTTATTGCCAATACTTTAATTATTCTTTTGAAATTTACTTACAAACAAGCAGCCAAGTTACTTTGTCTTCTTTAGTGTGTATGTGAAGGAATTGGTTCAAAACTTTTTCTAATATCTGGTGAGGGGCTGACAAGACTTTTAATGACTGAGTAAAGAAAAACATTTATTTGTAATTAATTTATCATGTTGGGGTATGGACTGTGAGTTTACCTGTTAGTGGTCACTTATCATTTCATAACAACTATGCATTTTGGTTCACTGTGATGATCTATATTTAGTGACTGCAACATGTTTGTAACACTGACTCAAGTTCCATCCATGATGAAGTTATACAAATAATGCATATGTTGATATCTTTTATTGCAAAAATGTAAATTTAAGACTTGTATAATGTACTTGTGCTTTTTGAAATAAAATATCTTATATGTGCATATTTAAAATCAAAAAAGAGACCTCTTATGTGTAGGGAGTTGGGTTCAAAGTATTAAATTCTACCTACAAAGGAGCTCTTTTTTTTTTTTTTTTTTTTTTTTTGAGACAGGGTCTTGCTTTGTAGTTCAGTCTGGCTCTGAGCTCACTATGTAGCCCAGGCAAGCCTGTAACTCAGCAATCCTCCTGCCTCTGCCTCCTGAATGCTGGGATTACAGGCATGAACCACCACGCCCGGCACTGTGGTATGTGGTATTGATTGTTGGTGGGTGTGAGTCTCTACGCTCAGCATTGTATGTGGTTACCAGGGATCAAACTCAGGACCTTACGCTTGCGAGGCAGGCGCCGGAACCACTGAGCTAACCCTCCGGCCCCAAAGGAGCTCTTTTGAAAAGCTTTGTCACCAAGGCAATTTTTTTCAAAGGTTTTTTTTTTTTTTCTTGAGACAGGGTCTCGCTTTGTAGTTCAGACTGGCCCTCAGCTCACTATGTAGCCCAGGCAAGTCTGGAACTCAGCAATCCTCCTGCCTCTGCCTCCCGAGTGCTGGGATTACAGGCGTGAGCCACCACGCCTGGCACTGTGGTATGTGGTATTGATTGCTGGTGGGCATGAGTCATCACGCCCAGCATTGTATGTGGTTACTGGGATTGAAATCAGGACCTTGCGCTTGCGAGGCAGGTGCCAGAAACACTGAGCTAAATCTCTGGCCCCTTAAAAAAGTTTTTGTGAGAGTCAGGGATTTAGCTCAGTGGCAAGTGCAAGGTCCTGAGTTCAATACCCAGTAACCACGTACAATACCAGGCATGATGACTCACACTCACCAGTAATCAGCACCACACACCTTTATGCTGGGCATAAAGGCTCAAGCCTATAATCCCAGCACTCGGGAGGCAGAGGCAGAGGCAGAGGCAGGAGGACTGCTGAGTTCCAGGCTGGCCTGGGCTACGTTGTGAGCTCAGGGCCAGCCTGAACTACAAAGCAAGACCCTGTTTACAAAAAAAATTTTTTTAACTCTTTTTTTTTTTTTTTTTGGAGACAGGGTCTTGCTTTGTAGTTCAGGCTGGCACTGAGCTCACTATGTAGCCCAGGCAAGCTTCGAGCTCAGCAATCCTCCTGTCTCTGCCTCCCGAGTGCTGGGATTACAGGCGTGAGCCACCATGCCTGGCACTGTGGTATGTGGTATTGATTATTGGTGGGCATGAGTCATCACGTCCAGCATTGTATGTGGTTACCGGGATTGAAATCAGGACCTTGTGCTTGCGAGGCAGGCGCCAGAACCACTGAGCTAACCTTCCGGCCCTTTTTTTTTACTCTTGAACAACCAATGGGTCAAGGAATAAATCAAGAAGAAAATTTCGAGCCAGGTGTGTTGGTATACTCCTGTAATCCCAGCACTTGGGAAGATGAGGCAGAACGATTACAAGTTCGAGGCCAGTTTGGGATACATAACGAGACTCTCAAAAGGAAGTGTGTGGGAGGGTGCTGGGTATATTGCTCATTGGTTCCTTGTGTTCCTGGCAAACTTGAGGTCCTGAGTTTGTTCTCCAGTATGGCAAGGGGGTGGTTAAAGTTTCTTGAAACAAATGGAAGCAACATACCAAAGCCTAGGAAATACAACAAAAGCAATATTAAGAGAGAAATTTATACCAGTCAATATTTAAATCACAAAAGCAACTTAACTCTGTAATTCAAGGAACTAAGAAGAGAAAATTCAAAATTAGGAGGAAGAAATGAATAAAGATCAGCACTCTGGAAGATTAAAGCAGAATTCTGTTTGAGTTCAGTCTGGGCAATTTAGCAAGCCCCTGTCTCAAAAAAGTATATACATACTTTTTTTTAGTGGTACCGGGGATCAAATTCAAAAATTTTTTAAAAAGATGACTGGGAAAGTAGTTAGCACTGTTTGTAGATAACATAATCTATAAAACTCCCTAAAGATTCCATCAAAAAATTAAAGAAACAAATTAGTAGAGTTGCAGGATATAAATTCGACATGCCACAATTAATAGCTTAGGGCAGGGATGTAGCTTAGTGGCATGGCACCTGCCTGGCAAACACAAGGTCCTGAATTCAGTCCCTGGTATCACAAAAAAAAAAAGCCAATAGCCAGGCGTGGTGGCTCATGCCTGTAATCCCAGCACTCGGGAGGCAGAGACAGGAGGATTGCTGAGTTTGAGGCTTGCCTGGGCTACATAGTTAGCTCAGGGCCAGCCTGAACTACAAAGCGAGACCCTGTCTCAAAAAAAAAAAAAAAAAGCCAATAGTTTTTTAAAGTACACTAATACTTAATTATCTGAACCTGAAATCAAGATAACAATCCCATTTACAAGAGCTACAAAAAATAAAATGGCTAGGAGTAAATTTAACTGAAGATTTTGATAAAGAAAACTATAAAACTGTGATTAAAAAAAACTAAGACAAATGGAAAAATGCCCGCTGTTCATGGATCAGAAGAAAATCAGTGTTGCTCAAATTTCAGTATTACCCAAATTAATGTACAGATTCAGTGTAACCTGTCAGAATACCAGTGGCATTTTCCACAGAACAGAAAAAGGCAATTCTAAAATTTGTGTGGAACTAAAAAGCCTCAACTAAAATCATCTTGAGCAAAACAAAAAAAAGTATAAAGGCATTACACTGTCTGACATGAAAATCACTTTGCCCTGGTGTCAAATGAACATGTGGAACAGGGGAGTCTCATAGTGAACCCACTCAGCTCCAGCTATATGACTTTGACAAAGATGCTAAGAACAAACACTGCACAAGGGACATTGTTTGCAGTTGTGCAGGAGAAAGTGGGTATCCACATGGAGAAGAATAGAAACAGGCCTCCACCTCTCACTATTTACAGCACTCCGCTCTTAGAGATGGAAGGCCTTATGTAGGTTTGGAGGTGCACCTCGGGAGTATTACACAACATGAGTGATGCCCAGATGTGGCATGAAAGACTTAATGTGAGGTCTGAAACTTTACATATGGAAATGTTTCAGGACATTGAAATGGGCAAAAATTATTTGGATAAGATTCCAGAAGCACAGAAAAATAAACCAATGGGATTAAGATAAGCTAAAAACTTTTTAGAACAAAAGAAATGGTGAAAAAAGACAATATGCAAACTGTACCCCTAACCAAGGGCTAAAATCTGGAATATATGAGGAACTCCAAAACTACCATAGCAAGGAGGGGCCATGTATGCCTGTAGTCCCAGTATACTTGGAGGCTGGGGCAGGAAGATAACCCCATTGAGAACCGGCCAATAGTCCTCAATAGGCATTTTTCAAAATGGAAATACAAATGGTCAATGGGCAGGCACATGAAAAGACATGCAGCGTCATTCCTGAAGGGAATGAAACCAAGAATGAATTAGTACCTCATTCTAGTTTAAAGTGATTACTATCAAAAACAGAAAAAGTAACAAGTACTGGTTGGTGAGGAGGCAGGTGTTAGAAGTGATCTCACTTGTCCAAAGGGCAAATTAAAAACAAATTGAACTGAGGCAGCAGAAATATGACTTTCACTCTACATCTTCTCGTAAGAGTGGTACCTGTGTAGACGGGCACACTGGAGGTGATAAACTGGGTTCTTCTTCCTGACTCACAAAGTCCCATGGCCTGGAATCTGGGCTTACAGCCTGTCTGGAGCAGTCGGTTTCATCCCACACCTGTTGTTTCCCTGTCCTCTTCCTGTCTTGTCCCCTTCTCCTTCTGTACTTCTCTTTGTACTTATTCTTAGCCTGTGGGTCTTCCAGAAGTGGAGAATACTCTTTCCTGAAATGAGTCTTTGTACAGCCTTGTGTCCTTGTCTGCTAGTTGACCAAGTGAATTCTAAGAAGTAATGATGTATGGACTGATTAAACATTTTTACCTCAATCCTTCAGGCAAGGCAAGATATTAAACAGAAAGGGAGACAACAGGAAATAATATGATAAGTCAATATATATCAGGAACAATCCTATTGGGAAAATTATTTGGACAATTGGGACTATGACTGAGCCAGGCTTTCCTGCCTGCAGACCAGCTATGACATGTGGACCTGAGTACTTGACTGTTTATCTTCACCTCTGGGAACACCACTGGTCCCAGGTGCTGTAATGCTCCAGGTCAGAACTATACCAGGACCATCATCTACATAATTCCACATTGTTCTAGGGTGTAGGAACATGCTGCCCTCTGAGTTACCTGTTACATTTGTTACTCCTGAGATAGCAAAACTACTGCCATCTGTGTGATCTGTTACATTGCTTGGTAAAAATTTACTGAATAAAAGGTGTGGCAAGCTCAGGTCTGTCATCTTTGCTACCCAGAGTAGCACAGATCAGGGAAGCTCAGCTTCTTTTCTAAGCCTCATTTCTGCCTAATTATGTATTTTGCCCTGTGCCATTGGACTCACAGGAGACTAGAATTTAATGCAAAGGTTCTAGTTATGTCCCCTTGCACAGTTTCCCACACATGTCAGTTATAACCATCAATATAAATGGTCTCAATTCACCAATCAAGAAAAACAGACTGGCAAAATGGATCAAGAAACAAGATCCAACAATATGCTGGACACAAGAAACATTTAATTCTCCCCAAAAATTCAGAGACTAAAGGCAAAGGATGGAAAAAGATACTGTATGCCACAAGAACACAGAAAAAGCAGGGAGTACCTATTCTCTTTGCAGACAAAAGGGATTTCAACCCAAGACTAGTTAAGAGAGACACGGTATCACTATATCCTTGTAAAGGGAGAAATACAAAAGGAAGAGACAATAAATTATATAATATATATAATATATATATACATATATATATCAAATACCCATACACCCAACTTATATTAAACTTTTTTTTTTCTGGTACTAGGATCAAACTCAAGAACTTTCACTTGCAAGACAAGAGCAGCATCACTGAGCTAAATTCCTGGCTCTAAAACAAATATTAATAGAGAAGAAAAATCAAGCATTTATAATGGGGGATCTTAATATGCTACTGTCACAAATAGATCAACTAGACAAACAATGAAGTTTCAGAACTGAACCAAACTTTTGAACAAGTAGACTAAGTAGATACCTAAAGAATGTTCCACCCATAACATCAAAATCCATGTTCTTTTTTTGTTTTGTTTTGTTTTTTAGTTTTTTAGTTTTTTTGAGACAGAGTCTCACTTTGTAGTTGAGGCTGGCCCTGAGGTCACTACGTAACCCAGCCAACTCTTGAACTCTTGGCGATCCTCCTGCCTCTGCCTCCTGAGTGCTGGGATTACAGACGCAAGCCACCACACCTGACATTGCGGTTTGTGGTACCAGGGATCAAACTCAGGACCTTGCACTTGCCAGGCAGATGTCAGAACCACTGAGCTAAATCCCCAGCCCAAAATACATATTTTTCTCAGCTGCATATGGGATGTTCTAAAAAATAGACCATTTATTAGTTTATAGAACATGCTCAGGTAAAGGCAAAGGAATTGAAGTTATGCCACAAATATTTTCAGACCATAGTCCAATCAAATTGGAAATCAAGGACCAGAGATTTAGCTGTGATTCCAGCACCTGCCCAGCAAGTGCAAGTTCCTTGGTTTGATTCCTGATCCCTGGTAACCACATACAACAATACTGGCTGAGGTGGTTCATGCCCACCAGCAATCAGTACCACACACTACGGTACCAGGTGTGGTGGCTCTCGCCTGTAATCCCAACACTTGGGAGTCAGAGGCAAGAGGATTGCTGAGTTCAAGGCTTGCCAGGGCTACACAGTAAGCTCAGGGCCAGCCTGAACTATAAAGCAAGACCCCATCTCAAAAAAAAAAAAAAAGGAAATCAATGGCAAAAGAAACCACAAGAACTTCATAAACACATGAAAATTAAATAACACTCCCCTGAACAGCCAATGGGTAGCAGATAAAATTAAAGGAATTAGTTTCTACAACTAATAATGCCAGAACTATGAGATGCAATGAAAGAAGTCCTAAGAGGGAACTTTGTAACAAAGAATTCCTACATCAGAAGAACAGAGTGAACTCAAATAAACAACCTAATGGTGAAACTCAAGCTTTTACAACAAGAAAAGCAAACCAAGCCCAAAGCTTCTACAAGGGAGGAAATTACTATAAAAGATGAGAGCAGAAAACAATTCATTGGAGACTAATAAAAGAATACAAAGTATCAATGAACTAAACACTTGGTCCTTAGAAATTATAAACAAAAAATAAACTAAACATTGGTCCTTAGAAATTAGAACAAAAAATAATCAAACTTTAGCCAACCTTTTCCAAACAAGGGCGGGGAAGACTCAAATACATGCAATTAGGAATAAAAAGGGTAAAATCACAACATATCCTGCAGGAATCCAGAAGATTAACTGAAACTATATTTAAAATTTTTTTTTGCTGGGCGTGGTGGTTCATGCCTATAATCCCAGCACTCAGGAGACAGAGGCAGGAGAATTGATGAATTCAAGGCTTGCCTGGGCTTCATAGTGAGCTCAGAACCAGGCTACAAAGTGAGACCCTCTTTCAAAAAAAAAAAAAAAAGAAGAAAGAAATCCAGAAGATTATCACTACTTACTTGAACAACCAGTATTCTAATAAGATGGGTAATACACAAGAAATGGACAGATTCCTAATACATATGAATTATCAAAACTGAATCGAGAAGACATAAAAATTTTAAATCAATATAAATCAAAATTGAAGATGCAATTAAAAACCTACTAACAAAAGCCCAAGCCCTGATAAATTCACTGGTGAATTCTACAAAATACAGAGAAGACGTTGGGGCCAGAGATTTAGCTCAATGGTTCCGGCGCCTGCCTCGCAAGCACAAGGTCCTGGGTTTGATCCCAGTAACCACATACAATGCTGGGCATGGTGACTCACACCCACCAGCAATCAATACCACATACCATAGTGCCAGGCGTGGTGGCTCACGCCTGTAATCCCAGCACTTGGAAGGCAGAGGCAGGAGGGTTGCTGAGTTCAAAGCTTGCCTGGGCTACATAGTGAGCTCAGGGCCAGCCTGAACTACAAAGCAAGACCGTGTCTCAAAAAAAAAAAAAAAACAATAGAGAGAAGACATAATACCACTACTTCCCACATTTTAATGACATTGAAATGACTCCCAAATTCATTCCTGGAAGCAAGCGTCACCCTAATACCAAAACCAGAGAAATATCCAAAGCAGAAAAGTGAACTTCAGGCCTATCTCCCTAATGAACATAGATGCAAAAATCCTCAGTAACAAACCAACAAACAAAGTGCACATAATCATCAAGAAGATTGTACACCATGACCAAGTTGGATTCATCCCTGGGATACAGAGATGGTTCAACATACCCAGATCAATAAATGTAATACACCACTTTGACAGTCAAGGATAAAAACCATTTGATTATCTCAGTAAATGCAGAAATAGTGCTTGATAAAATCCAACAGCCACTCACGATAAAAATTACAGAAATTACCGGGCATGGTGGCTCACACCTGTAATCCCAGCACTCGGGAGGCAGAGACAGGAGGATTGCTGAGTTCGAGGCTTGCCTGGGCTACATAGTGAGCTCAGAGCCAGCCTGAACTACAAAAGCGAGACCCTGTCTCAAAAAAAAAAAAATTTACAGAAATTAGGAATAGAGGGTCTTTGTGTAACTCTGATAAAGGCCATCTATGACAAACCAACAGACAACATCATGTTACATGGATAGAAACTAAAGGATTTCATTCTAAAATCAGGAACAGACAGGCATTGTGGTTCACGTCTGTAATCCCAGCCCTCGGGAGGCAGAGGCAGGAGGACTGCTGAGTTTGAGGTTTGCCTGGACTACATAGTAAGCTCAGGGCCAGCCTGAACTACAAAGTGAGACCCTGTCTCAAAAGAAAGATAACTTAAAAAAGAGATCAAAGATATCCCATGTTTGTGAATATGAGGAACCAATATAGGGAAATGGAACCAATACAGTGAATGGCCATACCATTTTAGTGACAATTGTTATACAGATTTAATACAATCCCAATCAAAATTACAACAGCATATATCACAGAATTAGAAAAAATTCTAAAATTCTTTTGGAACCCAAAGAGACCCAGGATTGCAAAGGTAATTATGGGCAACAAGGCAAGGCAGGTATCACAATCCCTGACTTGACTGGTACCACAGAGCTACTAGGATAAAACAATGGTACTGGCAAAAGCACAAACCTAAGGATAAATGGCACAGATGGGAAGATGTAGAAACAACACCAGACATATTCAGCCACTTTTTTTTTGAGACAGGGTCTAGCTTCGTAGTTCAGGCTGGCTCTGAGCTCACTATGTAGCCTAGGCAAGCTTCGAACTCAGCAATCCTCCTGTCTCTGCCTCCCAAGTGCTGGGATGACAGGCATGAGCCACCACGCCGGGCACTATGGTATGCGGTGTTGATTGCTGGTGGGCGTGAGTCTCCACGCCCAGCATTGTATGTGGTTTCCAGGGATCAAACTCAGGACCTTGTGTTTGCAAGGCAGGTACCTGAACCACTGAGCTAACCCTCTGGCCCCAGCCATTTTATCTTTGACGAAGGAGCCAAACACCTTCACTGGAAGAAAGAGGCCTCTTTATTTTATTTTTTACTTTTTTTAGATTTTTTTAAGACAGGGTCTCACTTTGTAGTTCAGGCTGGCCCTGAACTCTCTATTCCAGGCTAACCTTGTACTCACAGCAATCCTCCTGTCTCTGCCTCCTGAGTGCTGGGATTACAGGTGTGAGCCACCATGCCCAGCATTGTGATATGTGGTACCAGACATTAAATTCAGGACTTCGTGCTTGCCAGGCAGACACTGGAACCACTGATTTAAATCCCCAGCCCAAGACATCCTCTTTTTTTTTTTTTTTT